>CM053033.1:47256611-47541611 GCA_028564925.1 Lithobates sylvaticus
ACCCCACGATCAGCCAAAACATTATGACCACCCCATGAAAATAAAATAATAATAAAAAAATAAATATTTTGAAAAAGAAAAAAATCAGCCAAAACATTATTACCAGCCCATGATCAGCCAAAACATTATGACCACCACATGAAAAAAAAAATAATGATAAAAATAATTTTTGAAAAAAAATACTTGAAGTAATTGTAGCCATATTAGTGCAATTGTGACAGAGAAAATGGGATTTTTGAAAAAAATGTTCAGCCAAAACATTTTGACCACCCCACGATCAGCCAAAACATTATGACTACCTCATGAAAAAAAAATAATAATAATAATAAAAAAAATTAGAATAAGAAAAATCAGCCAAAACATTATGACCACCCCATGAAAAAAAAATTAAAAAAAAAATATTTTTGAAAAGAAATGTTCAGCCAAAACATTATCACCACCCCATGATCAGCCAAAACATTATCACCACCCCATGAAAAAAAAAAAATAATAATAAAAAAATAAATATTTTGAAAAAGAAAAATCATCATCAGCCAAAACATTATGACCAGCCCATGATCAGCCAAAACATTATGACCACCACATGAAAAAAAAAAAATAATAAAAATAATTTTTGAAAAAAAATACTTGAAGTAATTGTAGCTGTATTAGTGCAATTGTGACAGAGAAAATTGAGTACTATCTGTGACACTTTTTTTTATTTGCACTAACATATCATTTTTCATAGACCTAAGACCTTGAAGAAGGGGGACACACCCCGAAAGCTCGTCCATGAAAAATGATGTTAGTGCAAATAAAAAAGTATCACGGACAGTACTCAATTTTCTCTGAAAAAAAAAAAAAAAAAATTGTATAAAAAAAAATTATTTTTGAAAAAAAACTAAATTTTTGTTTGAAAAAAAAATTTGAAAAAAAAAAAGTTTGTTTGAAAAAAAAAACAATTTGGGGAAAAATATGTTCAGCTCTTTCAGCTAATGATGGAACTTCAACTTTTTACTACTATTTATACTTTTTAAAATATGCTTTTTAACACTTTTCACAGTTACTCCAGCCACTCCAGTAGGTGGAGGCAAGAACACTTCACACAATTTCAACAGAAATTGTAGCTTTCCTAGTTAATCTATCTATCTTATTTTTGTCAATTTAAATAATAATTATTTTGCTGACAATATCACCGCAAGAAGCTGTTACTTACCTAGAAAAGAATGATATCTGTATTCGATTGTTTATGTAAAAGCAGCAGGCTGGTAGCAGAAATGGAAACATTTTATCTCTGATCTGTTAGGAATTGTATGCATTGTATAGATTTGGCAGAGCCGAGCGCTGGAGCCATAGCAACCGATCAACCAATCACAGATCTTCCTAGAAATTTCAAACTGATGCAGGAGAAATGTTGTGGCAGTTGCAGTTGCCTAGCAACATAACTGATGACCTCACAGTGCAGGTCACATGGCCAATGACACTACAGTTCAGCTGCACCTGAGTTAGCCAGTCAGTCTACGGATTGAAGGCAAGCCTGAAGGTTGGTTTCTATTGAGCTCCAGGAGAAATTAGATTTTTTTGGAGAATGAACCGTATCATTAAAAAAATGTAATCTGTTCCTCAATTAATCATCAAAAGGTACATTTATGATCCATTATATTTAGAAGAATTGCATTGTATCTTCTTATTGGTAAACAATAGATTATATATCCCCCCTATTGGTGACCAGTGGCTTATATTCCACACCATCACTGTGTATCCAAAAAGGATATAAAATGTATTTGTGTGTAGTGCTGTATGATGGAGTAGTTATCAGACTATCACAGCACTGACACATAGGAATGAATAGGGATTACGTCTCATAGTCAACTGGTTAAAGTTTATCTATAGACACAGGTGCACTGTGACGACCAGTTTATGAAGCTGCGATCTGAGTGCTTCACTGGCGATCTGTGTCAGAATTCACAGTCCCTGATTCACCAGCTCAGAGGTGGAGAATCGGGGAGTGAAGAGGGAATGTGGGGGGATCTGAGGAGGAAAGAGGAAGATAATTAACTTCCTTGTGCCTCGTTCAGACCCCCCCAACACTGTAACCATGTCCCCCTATTTTATATATATAGTTAGAGTATATATATATATATATATATATATATATATATATATATATATATATATATATATATATATATATATATATATATATATATATGTGTGTGTGTGTATATACACACACATGTATATATAATGTGTGTGTGTATACATGTATATATTATGTAGGGGGACTCTTTATTTTATTAACATTAAATCACACCGTCTGTCCGTGTATTGAGCGGTGATAATCTATCACTGCTTAATAAACTGACATCTGTGTTTCTGTGAATTTCTGGTGCTGTAATCTCGTAAAGTCTCACGAGATTCCAGTATCAGGGGCCGTTCTCCAGTGTTAGAAGCATTTGTAGATCTCTTCACTCCTCCAAGATCTACTCCGCTTCATAAACTGGCACACAGAAGAGAAAAATCTCCTCTGTGAATGCCGGAGAATGAAGCAGTGAATAGGATTTCACTGTTTCATAAATGGACACCTAAATGTCTTTTTTTATTTTGCAGCAGAAGAGGACGACCGTCAGCAGAAGAGGACGACCGTCAGCAGAAGAGGACGACCGTCAGCAGAAGAGGACGACGACCGAAGAGGACGACCGTCAGCAGAAGAGGACGACCGAAGAGGACGACCGTCAGCAGAAGAGGACGACCGAAGAGGACGACCGTCAGCAGAAGAGGACGACCGAAGAGGACGACCGTCAGCAGAAGAGGACGACCGAAGAGGACGACCGTCAGCAGAAGAGGACGACCGAAGAGGACGACCGTCAGCAGAAGAGGACGACCGAAGAGGACGACCGTCAGCAGAAGAGGACGACCGTCAGCAGAAGAGGACGACCGTCAGCAGAAGAGGACGACCGTCAGCAGAAGAGGAGGACCGTCAGCAGAAGAGGAGGACCGTCAGCAGAAGAGGAGGACCGTCAGCAGAAGAGGAGGACCGTCAGCAGAAGAGGAGGACCGTCAGCAGAAGAGGAGGACCGTCAGCAGAAGAGGACGACCGTCAGCAGAAGAGGACGACCGTCAGCAGAAGAGGACGACCGTCAGCAGAAGAGGACGACCGTCAGCAGAAGAGGAGACCGTCAGCAGAAGAGGACGACCGTCAGCAGAAGAGGAGGACCGTCAGCAGAAGAGGTCAGCAGAGGACCGTCAGCAGAAGAGGAGACCGTCAGCAGAAGAGGACGACCGTCAGCAGAAGAGGACGACCGTCAGCAGAAGAGGACGACCGTCAGCAGAAGAGGAGGACCGTCAGCAGAAGAGAGGACCGTCAGCAGAAGAGGAGGACCGTCAGCAGAAGAGGAGGACCGTCAGCAGAAGAGGAGGACCGTCAGCAGAAGAGGACCGTCAGCAGAAGAGGACGACCGAAGAGGACCGTCAGCAGAAGAGGACGACCGACAGCAGCAGAGGAGGACCGTCAGCAGAAGAGGAGGAGGACCGTCAGCAGAAGAGGAGGACCGTCAGCAGAAGAGGAGGACCGTCAGCAGAAGAGGACGACCGTCAGCAGAAGAGGAGGACCGTCAGCAGAAGAGGACGACCGTCAGCAGAAGAGGACGACCGTCAGCAGAAGAGGACGACCGTCAGCAGAAGAGGACGACCGTCAGCAGAAGAGGAGGACCGTCAGCAGAAGAGGACGACCGTCAGCAGAAGAGGACGACCGTCAGCAGAAGAGGACGACCGTCAGCAGAAGAGGAGGACCGTCAGCAGAAGAGGACGACCGTCAGCAGAAGAGGACGACCGTCAGCAGAAGAGGAGGACCGTCAGCAGAAGAGAGGACCGTCAGCAGAAGAAGAGGACCGTCAGCAGAAGAGGACGACCGTCAGCAGAAGAGGAGGACCGTCAGCAGAAGAGGAGGACCGTCAGCAGAAGAGGAGGACCGTCAGCAGAAGAGGAGGACCGTCAGCAGAAGAGGAGGACCGTCAGCAGAAGAGGAGGACCGTCAGCAGAAGAGGACGACCGTCAGCAGAAGAGGAGGACCGTCAGCAGAAGAGGAGGACCGTCAGCAGAAGAGGAGGACCGTCAGCAGAAGAGGAGGACCGTCAGCAGAAGAGAGGACCGAAGAGAACCGTCAGCAGAGGAGGACCGTCAGCAGAAGAGGAGGACCGTCAGCAGAAGAGGAGGACCGTCAGCAGAAGAAGAGGACCGTCAGCAGAAGAGGACGACCGTCAGCAGAAGAGGACGACCGTCAGAGAAGACGACCGTCAGCACCGAAGAGGAGGACCGTCAGCAGAAGAGGAGGACCGTCAGCAGAAGAGGAGGACCGTCAGCAGAGAAGAGGACAGGACCGTCAGCAGAAGAGGACCCGTCAGCAGAAGAGGAGGACCGTCAGCAGAAGAGGAAGACCGTCAGCAGAAGAGGAGACCGTCAGCAGAAGAGGACCCGGACCGTCAGCAGAAGAGGAGGACGTCAGCAGAAGAGGAGGACCGTCAGCAGAAGAGGAGGACCGTCAGCAGAAGAGGAGGACCGTCAGCAGAAGAGGACGACCGTCAGCAGAAGAGGACGACCGAAGAGGACCGACAGCAGAAGAGGACGACCGAAGAGGACCGTCAGCAGAAGAGGAGGACCGTCAGCAGAAGAGGAGGACCGTCAGCAGAAGAGGAGGACCGTCAGCAGAAGAGGAGGACCGTCAGCAGAAGAGGAGGACCGTCAGCAGAAGAGGACGACCGTCAGCAGAAGAGGACGACCGTCAGCAGAAGAGGACGACAGCAGAAGAGGACCGTCAGCAGAAGAGGAGGACCGTCAGCAGAAGAGGAGGACCGTCAGCAGAAGAGGAGGACCGTCAGCAGAAGAGGAGGACCGTCAGCAGAAGAGGAGGACCGTCAGCAGAAGAGGACGACCGTCAGCAGAAGAGGACGACCGTCAGCAGAAGAGGACGACCGTCAGCAGAAGAGGACGACCGTCAGCAGAAGAGGAGGACCGTCAGCAGAAGAGGACGACCGTCAGCAGAAGAGGACGACCGTCAGCAGAAGAGGACCGTCAGCAGAAGAGGAGGACCGTCAGCAGAAGAGGAGGACCGTCAGCAGAAGAGGAGGACCGTCAGCAGAAGAGGAGGACCGTCAGCAGAAGAGGAGGACCGTCAGCAGAAGAGGAGGACCGTCAGCAGAAGAGGAGGACCGTCAGCAGAAGAGGACGACCGTCAGCAGAAGAGGACGACCGTCAGCAGAAGAGGACGACCGTCAGCAGAAGAGGACGACCGTCAGCAGAAGAGGAGGACCGTCAGCAGAAGAGGACGACCGTCAGCAGAAGAGGACCGTCAGCAGAAGAGGAGGACCGTCAGCAGAAGAGGAGGACCGTCAGCAGAAGAGGAGGACCGTCAGCAGAAGAGGAGGACCGTCAGCAGAAGAGGACGACCGAAGAGGACCGTCAGCAGAAGAGGAGGACCGTCAGCAGAAGAGGACCGTCAGCAGAAGAGGAGGACCGTCAGCAGAAGAGGACGACCGAAGAGGACCGTCAGCAGAAGAGGACGACCGTCAGCAGAAGAGGACGACCGTCAGCAGAAGAGGAGGACGACCGTCAGCAGAAGAGGAGGACCGTCAGCAGAAGAGGACGACCGAAGAGGACCGTCAGCAGAAGAGGAGACCGTCAGCAGAAGAGGAGGACCGTCAGCAGAAGAGGAGGACCGTCAGCAGAAGAGGAGGACCGTCAGCAGAAGAGGACGACCGTCAGCAGAAGAGGACGACCGTCAGCAGAAGAGGACGACCGTCAGCGTAAGAGGACCGTCAGCAGAAGAGGAGGACCGTCAGCAGAAGAGGAGGACCGTCAGCAGAAGAGGAGGACCGTCAGCAGAAGAGGAGGACCGTCAGCAGAAGAGGAGGACCGTCAGCAGAAGAGGACGACCGTCAGCAGAAGAGGGAGGACCGTCAGCAGAAGAGGACGACCGTCAGCAGAAGAGGACGACCGTCAGCAGAAGAGGACGACCGTCAGCAGAAGAGGAGGACCGTCAGCAGAAGAGGACGACCGTCAGCAGAAGAGGAGGACCGTCAGCAGAAGAGGACCGTCAGCAGAAGAGGAGGACCGAAGAGGACCGTCAGCAGAAGAGGAGGACCGTCAGCAGAAGAGGACGACCGAAGAGGACCGTCAGCAGAAGAGGAGGACCGTCAGCAGAAGAGGACGACCGTCAGCAGAAGAGGACGAGGACCGTCAGCAGAAGAGGACCGACCGTCAGCAGAAGAGGAGGACCGTCAGCAGAAGAGGACCGTCAGCAGAAGAGGAGGACCGTCAGCAGAAGAGGAGGACCGTCAGCAGAAGAGGAGGACCGTCAGCAGAAGAGGAGGACCGTCAGCAGAAGAGGAGGACCGTCAGCAGAAGAGGAGGACCGTCAGCAGAAGAGGAGGACCGTCAGCAGAAGAGGACCGTCAGCAGAAGAGGAGGACCGTCAGCAGAAGAGGAGGACCGTCAGCAGAAGAGGAGGACCGTCAGCAGAAGAGGACGACCGTCAGCAGAAGAGGAGGACCGTCAGCAGAAGAGGACGACCGTCAGCAGAAGAGGACGACCGTCAGCAGAAGAGGACGACCGTCAGCAGAAGAGGAGGACCGTCAGCAGAAGAGGACGACCGAAGAGGACCGTCAGCAGAAGAGGAGGACCGTCAGCAGAAGAGGAGGACCGTCAGCAGAAGAGGAGGACCGTCAGCAGAAGAGGAGGACCGTCAGCAGAAGAGGAGGACCGTCAGCAGAAGAGGAGGACCGTCAGCAGAAGAGGACGACCGTCAGCAGAAGAGGACGACCGTCAGCAGAAGAGGACGACCGTCAGCAGAAGAGGACGACCGTCAGCAGAAGAGGACGACCGTCAGCAGAAGAGGACCGTCAGCAGAAGAGGAGGACCCGTCAGCAGAAGAGGAGGACCGTCAGCAGAAGAGGAGGACCGTCAGCAGAAGAGGAGGACCGTCAGCAGAAGAGGACGACCGAAGAGGACCGTCAGCAGAAGAGGAGGACCGTCAGCAGAAGAGGAGGACCGTCAGCAGAAGAGGAGGACCGTCAGCAGAAGAGGAGGACCGTCAGCAGAAGAGGAGGAGCGACAGCAGAAGAGGAGGACCGTCAGCAGAAGAGGAGGACCGTCAGCAGAAGAGGACGACCGAAGAGGACCGTCAGCAGAAGAGGACGACCGTCAGCAGAAGAGGACGACCGTCAGCAGAAGAGGAGGACCGTCAGCAGAAGAGGACGACCGTCAGCAGAAGAGGACGACCGTCAGCTGAAGAGGACGACCGTCAGCAGAAGAGGACGACCGAAGAGGACCGTCAGCAGAAGAGGACCGTCGGCAGAAGAGGAGGACCGTCAGCAGAAGAGGAGGACGTCAGCAGAAGAGGAGGACCGTCAGCAGAAGAGGAGGACCGTCAGCAGAAGAGGAGGACCGTCAGCAGAAGAGGACGACCGAAGAGGACCGTCAGCAGAAGAGGACGACCGTCAGCAGAAGAGGACGACGTCAGCAGAAGAGGACCGTCAGCAGAAGAGGAGGACCGTCAGCAGAAGAGGACGACCGTCAGCAGAAGAGGAGGACCGTCAGCAGAAGAGGACGACCGAAGACGACCGTCAGCAGAAGAGGACGACCGTCAGCAGAAGAGGAGGACCGTCAGCAGAAGAGGAGGACCGTCAGCAGAAGAGGACGACCGTCAGCAGAAGAGGACGACCGTCAGCAGAAGAGGACGACCGTCAGCAGAAGAGGACGACCGTCAGCAGAAGAGGACGACCGTCAGCAGAAGAGGACGACCGTCAGCAGAAGAGGAGGACGTCAGCAGAAGAGGAGGACCGTCAGCAGAAGAGGACGACCGTCAGCAGAAGAGGAGACCGTCAGCAGAAGAGGAGGACCGTCAGCAGAAGAGGAGGACCGTCAGCAGAAGAGGAGGACCGTCAGCAGAAGAGGAGACCGTCAGCAGAAGAGGACGACCGTCAGCAGAAGAGAGGACCGTCAGCAGAAGAGGAGGACGTCAGCAGAAGAGGAGGACCGTCAGCAGAAGAGGAGGACCGTCAGCAGAAGAGGAGGACCGTCAGCAGAAGAGGAGACCGTCAGCAGAAGAGGAGGACCGTCAGCAGAAGAGGAGGACCGTCAGCAGAAGAGGAGGACCGTCAGCAGAAGAGGACGACCGAAGAGGACCGACAGCAGAAGAGGACGACCGTCAGCAGAAGAGGAGACCGTCAGCAGAAGAGGACGACCGTCAGCAGAAGAGGACGACCGTCAGCAGAAGAGGACGACCGTCAGCAGAAGAGGACGACCGTCAGCAGAAGAGGACGACCGTCAGCAGAAGAGGAGGACCGTCAGCAGAAGAGGACGACCGTCAGCAGAAGAGGACGACCGTCAGCAGAAGAGGACGACCGTCAGCAGAAGAGGACGACCGTCAGCAGAAGAGGACGACCGTCAGCAGAAGAGGAGACCGTCAGCAGAAGAGGACGACCGTCAGCAGAAGAGGACGACCGTCAGCAGAAGAGGAGAGTCAGCAGAAGAGGACCGTCAGCAGAAGAGGAGGACCGTCAGCAGAAGAGGAGGACCGTCAGCAGAAGAGGAGGACCGAAGAGGACCGTCAGCAGAAGAGGAGGACCGTCAGCAGAAGAGGAGGACCGTCAGCAGAAGAGGAGGACCGTCAGCAGAAGAGGACCGTCAGCAGAAGAGGAGGACCGTCAGCAGAAGAGGAGGACCGTCAGCAGAAGAGGAGGACCGTCAGCAGAAGAGGAGGACCGTCAGCAGAAGAGGAGGACCGTCAGCAGAAGAGGACGACCGTCAGCAGAAGAGGACGACCGTCAGCAGAAGAGGAGGACCGTCAGCAGAAGAGGAGGACCGTCAGCAGAAGAGGACGACCGAAGAGGACCGTCAGCAGAAGAGGAGGACCGTCAGCAGAAGAGGAGGACCGTCAGCAGAAGAGGAGGACCGTCAGCAGAAGAGGAGGACCGTCAGCAGAAGAGGAGGACCGTCAGCAGAAGAGGACGACCGTCAGCAGAAGAGGAGGACCGTCAGCAGAAGAGGAGGACCGTCAGCAGAAGAGGAGGACCGTCAGCAGAAGAGGAGGACCGTCAGCAGAAGAGGACGACCGTCAGCAGAAGAGGACGACCGTCAGCAGAAGAGGACGACCGTCAGCAGAAGAGGAGGACCGTCAGCAGAAGAGGAGGACCGTCAGCAGAAGAGGAGGACCGTCAGCAGAAGAGGACGACCGTCAGCAGAAGAGAGGACCGTCAGCAGAAGAGGAGGACCGTCAGCAGAAGAGGACGACCGTCAGCAGAAGAGGACCGTCAGCAGAAGAGGAGGACCGTCAGCAGAAGAGGAGGACCGTCAGCAGAAGAGGAGGACCGTCAGCAGAAGAGGACGACCGTCAGCCCGTCAGCAGAAGAGGACGACCGTCAGCAGAAGAGGAGGACCGTCAGCAGAAGAGGAGGACCGTCAGCAGAAGAGGAGGACCGTCAGCAGAAGAGAGGACCGTCAGCAGAAGAGGAGGACCGTCAGCAGAAGAGGACGACCGTCAGCAGAAGAGGACGACCGTCAGCAGAAGAGGAGGACCGTCAGCAGAAGAGGAGGACCGTCAGCAGAAGAGGAGGACCGTCAGCAGAAGAGGAGACCGTCAGCAGAAGAGGAGGACCGTCAGCAGAAGAGGAGGACCGTCAGCAGAAGAGGAGGACCGTCAGCAGAAGAGGAGGACCGTCAGCAGAAGAGGACGACCGTCAGCAGAAGAGGACGACCGTCAGCAGAAGAGGAGGACCGTCAGCAGAAGAGGAGGACCGTCAGCAGAAGAGGACGACCGTCAGCAGAAGAGGACGACCGTCAGCAGAAGAGGAGGACCGTCAGCAGAAGAGAGGACCGTCAGCAGAAGAGGAGACCGTCAGCAGAAGAGGAGGACCGTCAGCAGAAGAGGAGGACCGTCAGCAGAAGAGGAGGACCGTCAGCAGAAGAGGAGGACCGTCAGCAGAAGAGGAGGACCGTCAGCAGAAGAGGAGGACCGTCAGCAGAAGAGGAGGACCGTCAGCAGAAGAGGAGGACCGTCAGCAGAAGAGGACGACCGTCAGCAGAAGAGGAGGACCGTCAGCAGAAGAGGAGGACCGTCAGCAGAAGAGGAGGACCGTCAGCAGAAGAGGAGGACCGTCAGCAGAAGAGGAGGACCGTCAGCAGAAGAGGAGGACCGTCAGCAGAAGAGGACGACCGTCAGCAGAAGAGGAGGACCGTCAGCAGAAGAGGAGGACCGTCAGCAGAAGAGGAGGACCGTCAGCAGAAGAGGAGGACCGTCAGCAGAAGAGGAGGACCGTCAGCAGAAGAGGAGGACCGTCAGCAGAAGAGGAGGACCGTCAGCAGAAGAGGAGGACCGTCAGCAGAAGAGGAGGACCGTCAGCAGAAGAGGAGGACCGTCAGCAGAAGAGGACCGTCAGCAGAAGAGGAGGACCGTCAGCAGAAGAGGAGGACCGTCAGCAGAAGAGGAGGACCGTCAGCAGAAGAGGAGGACCGTCAGCAGAAGAGGAGGACCGTCAGCAGAAGAGGAGGACCGACGAGGACCGTCAGCAGAAGAGGACGACCGTCAGCAGAAGAGGAGGACCGTCAGCAGAAGAGGAGGACCGTCAGCAGAAGAGGAGGACCGTCAGCAGAAGAGGAGGACCGTCAGCAGAAGAGGAGGACCGTCAGCAGAAGAGGAGGACCGTCAGCAGAAGAGGAGGACCGTCAGCAGAAGAGGACGACCGTCAGCAGAAGAGGACGACCGTCAGCAGAAGAGGAGGACCGTCAGCAGAAGAGGACGACCGTCAGCAGAAGAGGAGGACCGTCAGCAGAAGAGGAGGACCGTCAGCAGAAGAGGAGGACCGTCAGCAGAAGAGGAGGACCGTCAGCAGAAGAGGAGGACCGTCAGCAGAAGAGGAGGACCGTCAGCAGAAGAGGACGACCGTCAGCAGAAGAGGAGGACCGTCAGCAGAAGAGGAGGACCGTCAGCAGAAGAGGAGGACCGTCAGCAGAAGAGGAGGACCGTCAGCAGAAGAGGAGGACCGTCAGCAGAAGAGGAGGACCGACAGCAGAAGAGGACGACCGTCAGCAGAGGAGGAGGACCGTCAGCAGAAGAGGAGGACCGTCAGCAGAAGAGGACGACCGTCAGCAGAAGAGGAGGACCGTCAGCAGAAGAGGAGGACCGTCAGCAGAAGAGGAGACCGTCAGCAGAAGAGGAGGACCGTCAGCAGAAGAGGACGACCGTCAGCAGAAGAGGACGACCGTCAGCAGAAGAGGACGACCGTCAGCAGAAGAGGACGACCGAAGAGGACCGTCAGCAGAAGAGGAGGACCGTCAGCAGAAGAGGGAGGACCGTCAGCAGAAGAGGAGGACCGTCAGCAGAAGAGGAGGACCGTCAGCAGAAGAGGAGGACCGTCAGCAAGAAGAGGAGGACCGTCAGCAGAAGAGGAGGACCGTCAGCAGAAGAGGAGGACCGTCAGCAGAAGAGGCGGACCGTCAGCAGAAGAGGACGACCGTCAGCAGAAGAGGACGGACCGTCAGCAGAAGAGGAGGACCGTCAGCAGAAGAGAGGACCGTCAGCAGAAGAGGACCGTCAGCAGAAGAGGAGGACCGTCAGCAGAAGAGGACGAGGACCGTCAGCAGAAGAGGAGGACCGTCAGCAGAAGAGGACGGACCGTCAGCAGAAGAGGACGACCGTCAGCAGAAGAGGAGGACCGTCAGCAGAAGAGGACGACCGTCAGCAAGAGAGGACCCGTCAGCAGAAGAGGACGACCGTCAGCAGAAGAGGACGACCGACCGTCAGCAGAAGAGGAGAAGACCGCAGAAGAGGAGGAGTCAGAGAGAGGAGGACCGTCAGCAGAAGAGGAGGACCGTCAGCAGAAGAGGAGGACCGTCAGCAGAAGAGGAGGACCGTCAGCAGAAGAGAGGAGGGACCGTCAGCAGAAGAGGAGGACCGTCAGCAGAAGAGGAGGACCGTCAGCAGAAGAGGACGACCGTCAGCAGAAGAGGACGACCGTCAGCAGAAGAGGACGACCGTCAGCAGAAGCGGAGGACCGTCAGCAGAAGAGGACGACCGTCAGCAGAAGAGGAGGACCGTCAGCAGAAGAGGAGGACCGTCAGCAGAAGAGGACGACCGAAGAGGACCGTCAGCAGAAGAGGACGAGGACCGTCAGCAGAAGAGGACGACCGTCAGCAGAAGAGGAGGACCGTCAGCAGAAGAGGACGACCGTCAGCAGAAGAGTCAGCAGAAGAGGAGGACCGTCAGCAGAAGAGGACGACCGTCAGCAGAAGAGGAGGACCGTCAGCAGAAGAGGACGACCGTCGGCGGAAGAGGAGGACCGTCAGCAGAAGAGGAGGACCGTCAGCAGAAGAGGAGGACCGTCAGCAGAGAGGAGGACCGTCAGCAGAAGAGGAGGACCGTCAGCAGAAGAGAGGACCGTCAGCAGAAGATGACCGTCAGCAGAAGAGGAGGACCGTCAGCAGAAGAGGACGACCGTCAGCAGAAGAGGACGACCGTCAGCAGAAGAGGACGACCGTCAGCAGAAGAGGACGACCGTCAGCAGAAGAGGAGGACCGTCAGCAGAAGAGGAGGACCGTCAGCAGAAGAGGACGACCGTCAGCAGAAGAGGACGACCGTCAGCAGAAGAGGACGACCGTCAGCAGAAGAGGACGGACGTCAGCAGAAGAGGAGGACCGTCAGCAGAAGAGGAGGACCGTCAGCAGAAGAGGACGACCGTCAGCAGAAGAGGACGACCGTCAGCAGAAGAGGAGGACCGTCAGCAGAAGAGGAGGACCGTCAGCAGAAGAGGAGGACCGTCAGCAGAAGAGGAGGACCGTCAGCAGAAGAGGAGGACCGTCAGCAGAAGAGGAGGACCGTCAGCAGAAGAGGAGGACCGTCAGCAGAAGAGGACGACCGTCAGCAGAAGAGGACGACCGTCAGCAGAAGAAGAGGAGGACCGTCAGCAGAAGAGGAGGACCGTCAGCAGAAGAGGAGGACCGTCAGCAGAAGAGGACGACCGTCAGCAGAAGAGGAGGACCGTCAGCAGAAGAGGAGGACCGTCAGCAGAAGAGGAGGACCGTCAGCAGAAGAGGACGACCGTCAGCAGAAGAGGACGACGTCAGCAGAAGAGGAGGACCGTCAGCAGAAGAGAGGAGGACCGTCAGCAGAAGAGGAGGACCGTCAGCAGAAGAGGAGGACCGTCAGCAGAAGAGGACGACCGTCAGCAGAAGAGGACGACCGTCAGAAGAGGAGGACCGTCAGCAGAAGAGGACGACCGTCAGCAGAAGAGGAGGACCGTCAGCAGAAGAGGACGACCGTCAGCAGAAGAGGACGACCGTCAGCAGAAGAGGACGACCGTCAGCAGAAGAGGACCGTCAGCAGAAGAGGAGGACCGTCAGCAGAAGAGGACCGACCGTCAGCAGAAGAGGAGGACCGTCAGCAGAAGAGGGGACCGTCAGCAGAAGAGGACGACCGTCAGCAGAAGAGGAGGACCGTCAGCAGAAGAGGACCGAAGAGGACCGTCAGCAGAAGAGGACGACCGTCAGCAGAAGAGGACGACCGTCAGCAGAAGAGGAGGACCGTCAGCAGAAGAGGAGGACCGTCAGCAGAAGAGGAGACCGTCAGCAGAAGAGAGGACCGTCAGCAGAAGAGGACCGTCAGCAGAAGAGGAGGACCGTCAGCAGAAGAGGAGGACCGTCAGCAGAAGAGGACGACCGTCAGCAGAAGAGGACGACCGTCAGCAGAAGAGGAGGACCGTCAGCAGAAGAGGAGGACCGTCAGCAGAAGAGGAGGACCGTCAGCAGAAGAGGACGACCGTCAGCAGAAGAGGAGGACCGTCAGCAGAAGAGGGAGGACCGTCAGCAGAAGAGGACGACCGTCAGCAGAAGAGGAGGACCGTCAGCAGAAGAGGACCGTCAGCAGAAGAGGACGACCGTCAGCAGAAGAGGAGGACCGTCAGCAGAAGAGGAGGACCGTCAGCAGAAGAGGAGGACCGTCAGCAGAAGAGGACGACCGTCAGCAGAAGAGGAGGACCGTCAGCAGAAGAGGACGAGTCAGCAGAAGAGGACGACCGTCAGCAGAAGAGGACGACCGTCAGCAGAAGAGGACGACCGTCAGCAGAAGAGGAGACCCGTCAGCAGAAGAGGAGGACCGTCAGCAGAAGAGGACGACCGTCAGCAGAAGAGGACCGTCAGCAGAAGAGGACGACCGTCAGCAGAAGAGGAGGACCGTCAGCAGAAGAGGAGGACCGTCAGCAGAAGAGGACGACCGTCAGCAGAAGAGGAGGACCGTCAGCAGAAGAGGACCGTCAGCAAGAAGAGGACCGTCAGCAGAAGAGGACGACCGAAGAGAGGACCGACAGCAGAAGAGGACCGTCAGCAAGAGAGAGAAGGACCGTCAGCAGAAGAGGAGGACCGTCAGCAGAAGAGGAGGACCGTCAGCAGAAGAGGAGGACCGTCAGCAGAAGAGGAGACCGTCAGCAGAGGAGAGGAAGAGGACCGTCAGCAGAAGAGGACGACCGTCAGCAGAAGAGGACGACCGTCAGCAGAGGAGGACCGTCAGCAGAAGAGGACCGTCAGGACCGAAGCAGAAGAGGACCGTCAGCAGAAGAGAGGAGGACCGTCAGCAGAAGAGGACGACCGTCAGCAGAAGAGGAGACCGTCAGCAGAGGAGAGAGGACGACCGTCAGCAGAAGAGGACCGTCAGCAGAAGAGGAGGACCGTCAGCAGAAGAGGAGGACCGTCAGCAGAAGAGGAGGACCGTCAGCAGAAGAGGACGACCGTCAGCAGAAGAGGAGGACCGTCAGCAGAAGGGACGACCGTCAGACCGTCAGCAGAAGAGGACCGACGAGGACCGTCAGCAGAAGAGGACGACCGTCAGCAGAAGAGGACGGAAGAGGACCGTCAGCAGAAGAGGACGACAGAAGAAGAGGACCGTCAGCAGAAGAGGACGACCGTCAGCAGAAGAGGACGACCGAAGCAGAAGAGGCAGAAGAGGACCGTCAGCAGAAGAGGACGACCGAAGAGGACCGTCAGCAGAAGAGGAGGACCGTCAGCAGAAGAGGAGACCGTCAGCAGAAGAGGACCGACAGAAGAGGACCGACAGCAGAAGAGGAGACCGTCAGCAGAAGAGGACCCGTCAGCAGAAGAGGACCCGTCAGCAGAAGAGGACGACCGTCAGCAGAAGAGGACAGCAGAAGAGGACCGTCAGCAGAAGAGGAGGACCGTCAGCAGAAGAGGACGACCGTCAGCAGAAGAGGAGCAGAAGAGGACGACCGTCAGCAGAAGAGGAGCAGAAGAGGACGTCAGCAGAAGAGGACGACCAGCAGAAGAGGACGACCGTCAGCAGAAGAGGACACCGACAGCAGAAGAGGGACCGTCAGCAGAAGAGGACGACCGTCAGCAGAAGAGGACGACCGTCAGCAGAAGAGGACGGACCGTCAGCACCGACAGCAGAGAGAGGACCGACCGTCAGCAGAGAGGGACGACCGTCAGCAGAAGAGGACGACCGTCAGCAGAAGGAGACGACCGTCAGCAGAAGAGGACGACCGTCAGCAGAAGAGGACGACCGTCAGCAGAAGAGGAGGACCGTCAGCAGAAGAGGACCGACCGGTCAGCAGAAGAGGACGACCGTCAGCAGAAGAGGACGACCGTCAGCAGAAGAGGACCGTCAGCAGAAGAGGACCGTCAGCAGAAGAGGACCGAGAAGACGAGGACCGTCAGCAGAAGAGGACCGACAGCAGAAGAGGAGGACCGACAGCAGAAGAGGACGACCGTCAGCAGAAGAGGACCGTCAGCAAAAGAAAAAAAAAGAAGAGGACGACCGACAGCAGAAGAGGACAGCAGAAGAGGACCGACCGTCAGCAGAAGAGGACGACCGTCAGCAGAAGAGGACGACCGTCAGCAGAAGAGGACGACCGTCAGCAGAAGAGGACGACCGTCTGCAGAAGAGGACGACCGTCAGCAGAAGAGGACCGACAGCAGAAGAGGAGGACCGTCAGCAGAAGAGGACCGTCAGCAGAAGAGGACCGTCAGCAGAAGAGGACCGACAGCAGAAGAGGACCGTCAGCAGAAGAGGACCGACAGCAGAAGAGGACCGACAGCAGAAGAGGACCGTCAGCAGAAGAGGACCGACAGCAGAAGAGGACCGACCGCAGAAGAGGACCGACAGCAGAAGAGGACCGACAGCAGAAGAGGACCGACAGCAGAAGAGGGCAGAAGAGGACCGACAGCAGAAGAGGGCAGAAGAGGACCGACAGCAGAAGAGGACCGTCAGCAGAAGAGGACCGACAGCAGAAGAGGACCGAAGAGGACCGACAGCAGAAGAGGACCGACGAGGACCGACAGCAGAAGAGGACCGACAGCAGAAGAGGACCGACGAGGACCGACAGCAGAAGAGGACCGACAGCAGAAGAGGACCGACGAGGACCGACAGCAGAAGAGGACCGAAGAGGACCGACAGCAGAAGAGGACCGTCAGCAGAAGAGGACCGTCAGCAGCAGAAGAGGACCGACAGCAGAAGAGGACCGACAGCAGAAGAGGACCGACAGCAGAAGAGGACCGACGAGGACCGACAGCAGAAGAGGACCGACGAGGACCGACAGCAGAGGAGGACCGACGAGGACCGACAGCAGAAGAGGACCGACGAGGACCGACAGCAGAAGAGGACCGACGAGGACCGACAGCAGAAGAGGACCGACGAGGACCGACAGCAGAAGAGGACCGACAGCAGAAGAGGACCGACGAGGACCGACAGCAGAAGAGGACCGACGAGGACCGACAGCAGAAGAGGACCGACGAGGACCGACAGCAGAAGAGGACCGACGAGGACCGACAGCAGAAGAGGACCGACGAGGACCGACAGCAGAAGAGGACCGAAGACAGAAGAGGACCGAAGAGGACCGAAGAGGACCGAAGAGGACCGAAGAGGACCGAAGAGGACCGAAGACAGAAGAGGACCGAAGAGGACCGAAGAGGACCGAAGAGGCCCGAAGACAGAAGAGGACCGAAGACAGAAGAGGACCGAAGAGGACCGAAGACAGAAGAGGACCGAAGACGAACGAAGACGACCGAAGAGGACCGAAGACAGAAGAGGACCGAAGAGGACCGAAGACAGAAGAGGACAGAAGAGGACCGAAGAGGACCGAAGAGGACACAAGAGGACCGAAGAAGACACAAGAGGACCGAAGACAGAAGAGGACCGAAGACAGAAGAGGACCGAAGACAGAAGAGGACAGAAAGGGACAGAAGACAGAAAGGGACAGAAGACAGAAAATGACAGAAGACAGAAAATGACAGAAGACAGAAAATGACAGAAAATGACAGAAGAGGAGAGGACCGAAGAGGACCGAAGACAGAAGAGGACCGAAGACAGAAGAGGACCGAAGACAGAAGAGGACAGAAAGGGACAGAAGACAGAAAGGGACAGAAGACAGAAAATGACAGAAGACAGAAAATGACAGAAGACAGAAAATGACAGAAGAGGAGAGGACCGAAGAGGACCGAAGACAGAAGAGGACCGAAGACAGAAGAGGACCGAAGACAGAAGAGGACCGAAGACAGAAGAGGACAGAAAGGGACAGAAGACAGAAAATGACAGAAGACAGAAAATGACAGAAGACAGAAAATGACAGAAGAGGACAGAAGAGGACCGAAGAGGACCGAAGACAGAAGAGGACCGAAGACAGAAGAGGACCGAAGACAGAAGAGGACCGAAGACAGAAGAGGACCGAAGACAGAAGAGGACAGAAGAGGACAGAAGAGGACAGAAGAGGACAGAAGACAGAAGCCAAATAGAAATACATATAAAAATGTAAATACCCCTATTACAATAGATTATTAAAATGATTTAGCAATATACAACATGTCTTTAAAAATATACCCATTTCCTGTAGCATTAGGATCAGAAAATATTAATCGGGGACCTAGGTTACTATAGGGCATGTTTATCACTAATAAAACTTTTCTTCTTTTTCTATCAGATATATTGCTGCGGAGGTGCTGTGTGCCATACAATGTCTTCATAGCAAGCGCATCACACATTGGTAAGTAATCCAGCCATCATATTTTATTGTTCTACCTCATTGGTCTCCAAACTGTGTCCTGCAGGCCAGAGGCAAACCTTTGCTTGTCTTATATCTGGAACTTGGAGGGCTATTCCTTCAACTGATATAAGGCACCATTCCTCACAGAAGAGGACAGAAGAGAACAGAAGAGAGAGAAGAGGACAGAAGAGAGAGAAGAGGACAGAAGAGAGAGAAGAGGACAGAAGAGGACAGAGAAGAGGACAGAAGAAGACAGACGAGGACAGACGAGGACAGAAGAAGACAGACGAGGACAGACGAGGACAGAAGAAGACAGACGAGGACAGACGAGGACAGACGAGGACAGACGAGGACAGACGAGAGAGAAGAGGAGAGACGAGAGAGAAGAGGACAGACGAGAGAGAAGAGGACAGACGAGAGAGAAGAGGACAGACGAGAGAGACGAGGACAGACGAGGACAGACGAGGACAGACGAGGACAGACGAGGACAGACGAGAGAGAAGAGGACAGACGAGAGAGAAGAGGACAGACGAGAGAGAAGAGGACAGACGAGAGAGAAGAGGACAGACGAGGACAGACGAGGACAGACGAGAGAGAAGAGGACAGACGAGAGAGAAGAGGAGAGAAGAGAGACAGAGAGAGAGAGGACAGAGGACAGAAGAGAGAGAAGAGGACAGAGAAGAGGACAGAAGAGGACAGAAGAGGACAGACGAGGACAGACGAGGACAGACGAGGACAGACGAGAGAGACGAGGACAGAAGAGAGAGAAGAGGACAGAGAAGAGGACAGAAGAGGACAGAGAAGAGGACAGAAGAGGACAGAGAAGAGGACAGACGAGAGAGACGAGGACAGAAGAGGACAGACGAGGACAGACGAGGACAGACGAGAGAGAAGAGGACAGAAGGACAGACGAGAGAGAAGAGGACAGAAGAGGATAGAAAAGGACAGAAGAGGATAGAAGAGGACAGAAGACAGAAGAGGACAGAAGACAGAAGACAGAAGAGGACAGAAGACAAAAGCCAAATAGAAAAACATATAAAAATGTAAATACCCCTATGACAATAGATTATTAAAAGGATTATTAAAAGGATTTAGCAATATACAACATGTCTTTAAAAATATACCTATTTCCTGTAGCCGATGATCAGCCAAAACATTATGACCACCTCATGAAAAAAAAAAAAAAAAATAATAAAAACAATTTTGAAAAAGAAAAATCAGCCAAAATATTATGACCACCCCATGAAAAAAAAATAATAATAAAAAATAAATATTTTAAAAATCATGATCAGCCAAAACATTATCACCACCTCATGATCAGACAAAATATTATGACCACCCCATGATCAGCCAATACATTTTTGTTTGAAAAAAACTAAATTTTTATTTGAAAAAAAAAATTTTTATTTGAAAAAAAAATGTTTGTTTGAAAAAAAAATTTTTTGGGGAAAAATATGTTCAGCTCTTTTAGCTAATGATGGAACTTCAACTTTTTTACTACTATTTTATACTTTTTAAAATATACTTTTTAACACTTTTCACAGTTACTCCAGCCACTCCAGTAGGTGGAGGCAAGAACACTTCACACAATTTCCCCAGAAATTGTAGCTTTCCTAGTTAATCTATCCATCTTATTTTTGTCAATTTAACCACTTGCCGACCGCCCCATGTACATATACGTCGGCAGAATGGCACGTACAGGCAAAACCACGTACCTGTACGTGCCATTCGTCCGGCGGGGACGGTCGGCATCGCTTCAGGAGCGATCATAGACGAGGGGCCGGCCAGTGGTTTCTGGCCACCCCCTTGCGATCGCTCCTGGCGAATCAGATGCTTCCTCTTGCCTGCGTATTGTAAACACAGGCAAGAGGAAGTGATGTCACGCTCCTCGTGCCGGTCTTTCTGACCGGGACGCCGAGCGGAGAAGACATCAGGTTAGTGCACCAACACTACACTGACACCAGTCACACATAGGCACACATTCCACCCCCAGATCACCCCCCAGATCACCCCCTGCCCCCCCAGTCACAGTGTCACTGATTGCAGGGATTATTTATTTACTGATCACTGCATTTAGTGTCAGTTGTGACCAGTGATGGCACTAACGACGTTAAAGTAAACTGCGTTACTTTAGAGGGTAACGAGTAATCCAACTGATTACTCTTCCCCTCGCGGTAACGCCGTTCCCATTACTGGGGCGGCGTTACCGCAATTACCCGCCGCGATCGCGGAGCCATCCGCGGCCTCAGGAAAGGCCGCGGCTTCGGCCTAGCTCCGGAGCGGCGGCCGACGGGTGCACCAAGATGGCCGCCGCTCCGGCCTAGCTGCGGAGCGGCGGCCATCTTGGTGCACCCGTCGGCCGTTTACAATGTGATTGCTCCATCAAATGACGGAGCGATCACTTTGTAAACAAACCGGCGTCAAGATGACGCTGGTCTCCCCTCTGTGTACAGATCTGTACAGTGGAGGGGAGAGATCGGATGGCAGCAGCCATCCCTCCATACTCTGCAACACCCTGCTAATACTGCGCAATACTCTGCAACACCCTGCCAATACTGCGCAATACTCTGCAACACCCTGCCAATACTGCGCAATACTCTGCAACACCCTGCCAATACTGCGCAATACTCTGCAACACCCTGCCAATACTGCGCAATACTTTGCAACACCCTGCCAATACTGCGCAATACTTTGCAACACCCTGCCAATACTGCGCAATACTCTGCAACACCCTGCCAATACTGCGCAATACTCTGCAACACCCTGCCAATACAGCGCAATACTCTGCAACACCCTGCCAGTGCCAATACTGCGCAATACTCTGCAACACCCTGCCAATACTGCGCAATACTCTGCAACACCCTGCCATACCCTGCAACACCCCGCCATACCCCGCAACACCTGGCCATACCCCGCCACACTCTGCAATACGCGGTAATACCCAGCCATACTCGGCGATACCCAGCCATACTCGGCGATACCCAGCCATACCCGGCTATACCCAGCCATACCCGGCTATACCCAGACAATATTACAGTTGGGGAGATGACGTGGATATTACAGTGGGGGCTTTATGGTGGTGGAATTTTCAAAGGTTTTTGCAAATTCAATTATTATTTGCTGATCCGAAAAATGATCCGATCCGTGACTCTGCAACGATCCGATCCGTGAGTTTGGGGGGGACAGATGTACAGGGGGGGAACAGATATATGTGTGGGGGGGGGGGACAGACGTGTAGTGGGGTACAGAGGGGGAACAGATATATGTGTGTGGGGGGGGGGGGCAGACGTGTAGTGGGGTACAGAGGGGGAACAGATATATGTGTTGGGGGGGAAATAGACGTGCAGGGGGGAACGCGCCCCTTGCTTACAGTAATACTAGACCCGCCCCTAAGAATATTAAAAAAAAAAAAAGTCAGTTACTTTGCTGAGTAACTAATTACTTTTCCAATGTAGTAACTGAGTTACTAACTCAATTACTTTTTTGGGAGAAATAATTTGTAATGTAACTAATTACTTTTTTAAAGTAAGATGACCAACACTGGTTGTGACTGCAATAACTGTCAGGGCAGTTTGTTTTTGGCCCCTTTAGGTCTATGGTAGCCCCCTACCCCCCCCCCCCCCCTTAATAAAGGTTTAACCCCTTGATTGCCCCCTAGGTAACCCTTTCACCCCCTTTTGCCAGTGTCACTAAGCGATCGTTTTTCTGATCGCTGCATTAGTGTCACTGGTGCCGCTAGGTAGCCAGTTTTTTTCTAGGTTAACCGCCAGGTTTATATAGGTTCATAAATAGGTTTATAGGTCAGGTACCCCCATATTACAACCTAAATAAAGGTTTTAAACCCTTGATTTCCCCTAGAGTTAACCCTTTCACCAGTGATCACCGTATAAGTGTCACTGGTGACGCTGGTTAGCCAGTTAGTTATTTAGGTTCCCCGTCAGGTTTTTATATAGCGTCAGGTACCCCCATATATTACCCAATAAAGGATTTAACCCCCTGATTGCCCCTAGTTAACCCTTTCACCAGTGATCACCGTATAACTGTTACGGGTGACGCTGGTTAGTTAGTTTGTTTTTTATAGTGTCAGGGCACCCGCCATTTATTACCCAATAACAGTTTAACCCCCTGATCGCCCGGCGGGTGATATCAATAAGGTCTGCGTCGCCCCAGGTTAGTGTCAGTACCACAAACACCCACGCGCAAAGCATACACCTCCCTTAGTGGTACAGTATCTGAACAGATCAATATCTGATCTGATCAGATCTATACTAGCGTCCCAGCAGTTTAGGGTTCCAAAAAACGCATTGTTAGCGGGATCAGCCCAGATACCTGCTAGCACCTGCGTTTTCCCCCTCCGCCCAGCCCACCCAAGTGCAGTATCGATCGATCACTGTCACTTACAAAACACTAAGCACACATAACTGCAGCGTTCGCAGAGTCAGGCCTGATCCCTGCGATCGCTAACAGTTTTTTTGGTAGCGTTTTGATTCAGTCGCCAGCAGCCTAGGAGCTTTTTTACCCGTGAATCTCACTAGTGTACTACTAAATTTAGAGCCCAAAATGGCAAATCGCAAGTACACTAGTGAACAGGCCTACTTGTTTCTGAGTATGTCAGATAGTGAAGAGGAGGTCACTCATCTGTCAGAATCAGGCTCAGAATACGATCCAGTAGACGATAGCGGCTCCATGACAGATAGCTCTGGCGACAGAGGTGAGGTCCCTGCTAAGGTCAGGCGTACCCGATCCCGATCTTCTGCTGTTGTTGAGGTGCAGGAACCGCAGGTCTCTCGTATGGAGCAGAGAAGTACTAGCGCCGCTATTCCTTCTGGTGAACTGGCAAGCACCAGCGGCCTAGTACACCCTGGACATCCAGCACTGCAGTAACACGTGATGACGTGGCGAGTCCCATAAGTGCAGTTCAAGCTGGCGAGGTGGCAAGCACAAGTAGTGTCCCGCTGCCACCAAGAAGAAGACAAAGGCAGGCCCGTCGATCACATAGTGCCCTTCCTGCAGAATTTGCCAATCCTGATTGGGTGCCCACCACTTCTGCAGAACCCGTACTTCCCCCATTCACTGGCCAACCCGGTATTCAGGTGGAAACAGCTGATTTTAAGCCATCCGATTTTTATTCGCTGTTTTTCACGGAAGATCTCTATAGATCTATTGTGGACCAAAGTAATATATAAGCTGGTCAATACATCGCCGCTAATCCCCAGTTGCCTTCCCTTGCCAGAGATTGGAAACCAATTACGGTTTCCGAATTTAAGTCCTTTCTGGGCCTTTCCCTCAACATGGGCATACATAAATTCCCGACTCTGAGGACTTATTGGTCCACCTCACCAGTCCACCAAATGCCCGTGTTCACTGCCTCCATGTCCAGGGCACGATACGAACAGATCTTGCGGTTCATGCACTTCAGTGACAATGAACTTTGTCGTCCTCGTGGAGACCCTGAATTTGATCGGCTCTACAAAATTCGGCCCCTCATAAACCACTTCAACCAACGTTTTGCAGCCTTGTTTACGCCCAATCAAGTTGTCTGCATTGACGAGTCCTTGATTAAGTTTTCTGGCCGCTTGTCTTTCAGACAGTACCTTCCCAGCAAGCGTGCCAGATACGGGGTCAAGCTCTACAAGCTCTGTGACAGGGCAACAGGCTATACGTGGAGCTTTTCGGTTTATGAGGGAAAAGATAGTTACGTAGAGCCGGAGAACTGTCCAGATTACATAGGGAGCGCTGGCAAGATAGTGTGGAACTTGGTGTCACCCTTTTTCGGAAAGGGGTACCACTTGTACGTGGACAATTATTACACGAGCGTGCCACTGTTTAGTCATTTGTTTGATCAGCAAATTGGAGCATGTGGCACTGTGTGACCTAATCGCCGGGGCTTTCCCCAGCGGCTTGTAGATTCCCCTCTTAGGCTGGGGGAGAGAGCCTGCTTCAAGTGTAATAATTTGCTCGCTGTGAAGTGGAGGGATAATAGGAATGTTTTCGTTCTTACCTCCCTTCATGCAGACACGACAGTCCAAATTCGTACGGCGGCTGGTGTTGTGACGAAACCCCTCTGTGTCCACGAGTATAACCTTAATATGGGAGGGGTGGACCTCAACGACCAGTTGTTGGCGCCGTACCTAGTTGCCCATAAGGCTAGACGCTGGTACAAAAAAGTGTCTATTTATTTGTTCCAATTGGCTTTGCTGAACGCTCATGTGCTATACGGAGCTTCAGGCGGGACTTTACCCTTCCTTGAATTCCAGGAAGAGGTTGTCACAGAACTCCTGTATCCAGGCGGTTCTGCACCTCAACATCCCCTGCCAAATGCAGTAAGCCGGCTGCATGAGAGGCATTTTTCTTATGCCCTCCAGAGTACCCCTACCCAACGAGCCCCCCAAAGAAGATGTCGTGTCTGTACCAAGCGCGGATGTAGGCGTGACACCCGTTATTATTGTCCACGCTGTCCTGACAATCCTGGTCTCTGCATTGGTGAATGTTTTGAACGCTACCACTCACTAGTAAGGTATTAGCGTAGGGTACAGCATTTCACAGGCTAGGATACACTTTCAACAAAGCCTGGGGAATGCCCAGGAAAAAACCCAAGCCTACTTACCACCAGCTCGCAGAAAACCAAATTAGCCTGTCTAACAGTGCGTTAAAAACAGGGGTTTAGTCCGCACGAGCTGGCTATAGATGAGGGTGGTGGCAAGTTTTTTGTATCATTATCACGTTGGTGTTTGTATTGGTCCAGCAACGCACCAACACCTTTGCAGCCATTGTGCAATCTGCTGGGTGCTTGGTGTGCTCCTGTACCTTTAAGAAGGAGTGGGCTCCCCTTCAGTCCACCTGCCCTCATCTATCCATTAGAATGCATGTGCCTCCACTGTGGGGACACTCATAGTTTAGTGTTAGGACCACAGATATCAGGGTGCCGTGACGTGGCTCTGTGGCTTACGCATGCGTTTGCAAATGCGTGCGGACTAAACCCCTGTTTTTAACGCACTGTTAGACAGGCTAATTTGGTTTTCTGCGAGCTGGTGGTAAGTAGGCTTGGGTTTTTTCCTGGGCATTCCCCAGGCTTTGTTGTTAGGATACACTTTCACAGGGTCTCAAGAATACCATTGCATTTTGAGACCCGACAGTTAAAATTATAGTTACAGGGTCTCAAGAATGCCATCGCATTTTGAGACCCGACCGTTACAGTTATAGTTTAAAAAAAAGTTTAAAAGTTTAAAAAAAAAAAGTGTCAAAAATAAAAATAAAAAAAAAGTACGAAAAAAAAAAAACCCCAAAAAAATATAAAATAAAAAAAAAAAAAAATAGTTGTCGTTTTATTGTTCTCTCTCTCTCTCTCTATTCTCTCTATTGTTGCTCTTTTTTACTCTATTCTATTCTGCAATGTTTTATTATGTTTTATCATGCTTGCTTTTCAGGTATGTAATTTTGTTTACTGTGTTTTATTGTTAGCCATTTTTTTGTTTTCAGGTGCGCCATTCAGTTGCAGCGCGGATTTATTTATCTTGACAGCAACAGCGTTTGCTCCCACGATACATAAAGCCGCGACTCCAACGCTGTAGGAGGTGATTTCACCACCACAGTTAAAAAAAAGAGCATATATGCCGAAGCATGGGGGCAGCAGGGGCGGAGGAGCGATTTTGCTCCTAATGCCACGTACATACGGTCGAAATTCCGACGGAGGCTTGCCCGTGGAAAAGTCCGACCATGTGTACGTGGCATAACTTTTTTGCGGGAGGATGCCCCATGCTTCGGCATATATATATATTTTAGGCACCGGTTGCGTTAACAAAATGTTTTATTTTTTACTATTTTTTTTGGGGTATTTGCTTTGCAGGTATGGTATGGTAAGGTCTTACTGTTATACTGTAATGTTACTTTGTTTTAATGTTAACCATTATTTGCTTAGCAGGTACGCCATTCAGTTGCAGCGCGGATTTATTTATCTTGACAGCAATAGCGTTTGCTCCCACGATACATAAAGCCGCGACTCCAACGCTGTAGGAGGTGATTTCACCACCACAGTTAAAAAAAAGAGCATATATGCCGAAGCATGGGGGCAGCAGGGGCGGAGGAGCGGTTTTGCTCCTAATGCCACGTACATACGGTCGAAATTCCGACGGAGGCTTGCCCGTGGAAAAGTCTGACCATGTGTACGTGGCATAACTTTTATGCGGGAGGATGCCCCCTGCTTCGGCATATATAAATGGTGCATGTATGCCCACCATTAGAAGTGGGTGGATGAAGGGAGGTATTCTAATGGTGGGCATACCCACCAATCAATCTCTTTTTTTTCGTTCAGCCAAGAGGCTGCATGAAAAAAAAAGATTACAATATATGTCCAGTATGTTGCTGGACTTTGAATGGTTATACCAGAATGATGCCTGCAGGTTTAGGTATCATCTTGGTATCATTCTTTTCAGCCAGTGATCGGCTTTCATGTAAAAGCAATTCTAGTGGGTAATTAGCCTCTAGACTGCTTTTACAAGCAGTGGGAGGGAATGACCCCCCTCCCAGATATAAACCGCGCCATTGGGAAATTGAGAAAGCGTTTTATCACACCGATCTTGGTGTGGTCAGATGCTTTGAGGGCAGAGGAAAGATCTAGGGTCTAATATATTTTTTCAAAAAAAGAGTACCTGTCACTGCCTATTGCTATCATAGGGGATATTTACATTCCCTGCGATAACAATAAAAATGATAACTAAGAAAAAAAATGGAAGGAACAGTTTAAAACTAAAATAAAAAAGCGTTGGTCTGGCGTCATATGTAAACAGCAATTGCACCATGCATGTGAGGTATCACCGCGAAGGTCAGATCGAGGGCAGTAATTTTAGCAGTAGACCTCCTCTGTGAATCTAATGTGGTAACCTGTAAAGGCTTTTAAAAATGTATGTAGTTTGTCTCCACTGCGTTTTTGTGCGCAATTTTAAAGCATGTCGTGTTTGGTATCCATGTACTCGACCTAAGATCATATTTTTTATTTCATCAAAAATTTGAGCAATATAGTGTGTTTTAGTGCATTAAAATAAAAAAAAAGTGTATTTTTTCCACAAAAAATGCGTTTGAAAAATCGCTGCGCAAATACTGTGTGGAAAAAAAAAAATGCAACACCCACCATTTTAATCTGTATGGCCTTTGCTTTAACAATATATATAGTGTTTGGGGGTTCAACGTAATTTTCTTGCAAAAAAAAAAATGTTTTCATGTAAACAAAAAGTGTCAGAAAGGGCTTTGTCTTCAAGTGGTTAGAAGAGTGGGTGATGTGTGACATAAGCTTCTAAACGTTGTGCATAAAATGCCAGGACAGTTCAAGGGGCCCCCCCCCCCCCCCCAATGACCCCATTTTGGAAAGTAGACACCCCAAGCTATTTGCTGAGAGCCATGTTGAGCCCATTAAATATTTTTTTTTTTTTTTGTCCCAAGAGATTGAATAATGAAGAAAAAAAATAATTTTTTTTTTTACAAAAAGTTGTCACTAAATGATATATTGCTCACACATGTCATGGGCATATGTGGAAATACACCCCAAAATACATTCTGTTGCTTCTCCTGAGTACGGGGATACCACATGTGTGGAATTTTTTGGGAGCCTAGCTGCGTACGGGACCCCAAAAACCAAGCACTGCCTTCAGGCTTTCTAAGGGTGTAATTTTTTTATTTCACTCCTCACTGCCAATCACAGTTTCGGAGGCCATGGAATGCCCAGATGGCACAAACCACCCCCAAATGACCCCATTTTGGAAAGTAGACACCCCAAGCTATTTGCTGAGAGGTACGGTGATTATTTTGCAGATCTCGCTTTTTGTCACAAAGTTTTGAAAATTGAAAAAAAAAAAAAATTTTTTTCTTTACTTTCTTCATTTTCAAAAACACATGAGAGCTGTAAAATACTCACAAGCCTCTCAACAAATAGCTTGGGGTGTCTACTTTCCAAAATGGAGTCATTTGGGGGGGGGGGGTTTGTGCTATTTTGGCATTTTATGGCCTTCGAAACTGTGATAGGTAGTGAGGAGTGAAATCAAAAATTTGCACCCTTAGAAATCCTGAAGGCGGTGCTTGGGTTTCGGGGCCCCGTACACGGCTAGGCTGCCTAAAAGTCCCACACATGTGGTATTCCCGTACTCAGGAGAAGCAGGAAAATGTATTTTGGGGTGCAATTCCACATATAACCATGGCATGTGTGAGCAATATATCATTTAGCGACAACTTTTTGTAAAACATTTTTTTTTTTTTTTGTCTTTATTCAATCACTTGGGACAAAAAAAAAAAAATATCAATGGGCTCAACATGCCTCTCAGCAAATAGCTTGGGTTGTCTACTTTCCAAAATGGGGTCATTTGGGGGGGTTTTGTGCCATCTTGGCATTTTATGGCCTTCAAAAATGTGATAGGTAGTGATAGGTAGTGAGGAGTGAAATCAAAAATTTTATGCCCTTAGAAATCCTGAAGGCGGTGCTTGGTTTTCGGGGTCCCGTATGCGGATAGGCTCCCAAAAAGTCCCACACATGTGGTATCCCCGTACTCAGGAGAAGCAGCAGAATGTATTTTGGGGTGTAATTCCACATATGCCCATGGCATGTGTGGGCAATATATAATTTAGTGACAACTTTGGGCAAAAAAAAAAAATGTTTGTAATATTCCCGCAACTTGTGGCAAAATATAAAATATTCCATGGACTCAACATGCCTCTCAGCAAATAGCTTGGGGTGTCTACTTTCCAAAATAGGGCCATTTGGGGGGGGTTTTGTGCTATTTTGGCATTTTATGGCCTTCGAAACTGTGATAGGTAGTGAGGAGTGAAATCAAAAATTTGCACCCTTAGAAATCCTGAAGACGGTGCTTGGGTTTCGGGGCCCGTACGCGGCTAGACTCCCAAAAAGTCCCACACATGTGGTAACCCCGTACTCAGGAGAAGCAGAAAAATGTATTTTGGGGTGCAATTCCACATATAACCATGGCATGTGTGAGCAATATATCATTTAGTGACAACTTTTTGAATACATTTTTTTTTTTTGTCTTTATTCAATCACTTGGGACTAAAAAAAAAAAATATTTAATGGGCTCAACATGCCTCTCAGCAAATAGCTTGGGGTGTCTACTTTCCAAAATGGGGTCATTTGGGGGGGGTTTTGTGCCATCTTGGCATTTTATGAATGAATGATTTGTATGGCGCTACAACTGCGAACTGAATCGCCTCAAGGCACTTGTCTGCTCTTGTTGGGATGCCACGTTTAGAAGAGGGGTGAGTCTTGAGTTTTTTCCTGAAGGCCTGATGGTTTTCTTCCAAGCGGATGTTGTTTGGTAGAGCGTTCCATAGCCGAGGTCCCTGTACTGCGAATCTTCGTTCTCCCTTCGATTTGTATCGGGCTTTGGGGATGAGAAGGAGATTTTGGTTTGTTGATCGAAGGCTGCGATTTGGTATGTATTTTTCTATTTTCTCACAAAGGTATTGAGGCGCATTTCCTTGTGTACATTTGTGGGTGAGGCAGAGGGTCTTGAATGTGATCCTGTCTTTTACCTTGAGCCAATGGAGGATCCTTAGGGATGGGGAGATGGATTCCCAGGGTTTCTTTCCGGTGACTAATCTTGCTGCTGTGTTTTGGACACTTTGAAGGCGCGCAATCTGGTAATCCGGTAATCCTATGTGCAGGGAGTTTGCATAGTCGAGACGCGAATTGATGATCGTTCCTACTACTACCGCTTTTTCCTTTTCCGTGATGAAGGGGATGAGTCTGCGTAGCATGCGAAGGAGATGGTGGGATCCACTGATTATGGATCCTATTTGTGCCTCCATGGTCATCTCTGAATCAAAGATGACTCCGAGGCTTTTGGCTTTTGTGCTTGGGATGATGGTCTGTCCCAGGATGGTTGGTGGTGTCCAAGGGGTCTTTGTCTTTTTCCTTGAGTTTGCGTCGAGGAGCAGTAGTTCTGTTTTTGATCCATTTAGTTTGAGGGACGACCGTCAGCAGAAGAGGACGACCGAAGAGGACCGTCAGCAGAAGAGGAGGACCGTCAGAGAAGAGGACCGTCAGCAGAAGAGGACGACCGTCAGCAGAAGAGGACGACCGAAGAGAGGACCGACCGTCAGCAGAAGAGGACCCGTCAGCAGAAGAGGACGACCGTCAGCAGAAGGAGGAGGACCGTCAGCAGAAGAGGACCGTCAGCAGAAGAGGACGACCGTCAGCAGAAGAGGACGACCGAAGAGGACCGTCAGCAGAAGAGGAGACCGTCAGCAGAAGAGGAGACCGTCAGCAGAAGAGGAGGACCGTCAGCAGAAGAGGACCGTCAGCAGAAGAGGACCGTCAGCAGAAGAGGACGACCGTCAGCAGAAGAGGACGACCGTCAGCAGAAGAGGACGACCGTCAGCAGAAGAGGACGACCGTCACCAGAAGAGGACGACCGTCAGCAGAAGAGGACGACCGTCAGCGAAAGAGGACGACCGTCAGCAGAAGAGGACGACCGTCAGCAGAAGAGGACGACCGTCAGCAGAAGAGGAGGACCGTCAGCAGAAGAGGAGGACCGTCAGCAGAAGAGGAGGACCGTCAGCAGAAGAGGACGACCGTCAGCAGAAGAGGACGACCGTCAGCAGAAGAGGACGACCGTCAGAAGAAGAGGACGACCGAAGAGGACCGTCAGCAGAAGAGGACGACCGTCAGCAGAAGAGGACGACCGAAGAGGACCGTCAGCAGAAGAGGAGGACCGTCAGCAGAAGAGGACGACCGTCAGCAGAAGAGGACGACCGTCAGCAGAAGAGGACGACCGTCAGCAGAAGAGGACGACCGTCAGCAGAAGAGGAGGACCGAAGAGAGAGGACGACAGAAGAGGGCAGAAGAGGACCGTCAGCAGAAGAGGACGACCGTCAGCAGAAGAGGACAGACCGTCAGCAGAGGAGACCGTCAGAGAAGAGGACCGTCAGCAGAAGAGGACGACCGAAGAGGACCGTCAGCAGAAGAGGAGGAGGACCGACAGAAGACCGTCAGCAGAAGAGGACGACCGTCAGCAGAAGAGAGACGACCGTCAGCAGAAGAGGACGACCGTCAGCAGAAGAGGGCACCGAAGAGGACCGTCAGCAGAAGAGGACGACCGTCAGCAGAAGAGGACGACCGTCAGCAGAAGAGGACGACCGTCAGCAGAAGAGAGGACCGTCAGCAGAAGAGAGGAAGAGGACGACCGTCAGCAGAAGAGGACGACCGTCAGCAGAAGAGGACGACCGACTAGCAGAAAGGAGGACCGTCAGCAGAAGAGGACGACCGACCGTCAGCAGAAGAGGACGGACCGTCAGCAGAAGAGGACGACCGTCAGCAGAAGAGGAGGACCGTCAGCAGAAGAGGACGACCGTCAGCAGAAGAGGACGACCGTCAGCAGAAGAGAGGACCCGACAGCAGAAGAGAGGACGACCGTCAGCAGAAGAGGACCGACAGCAGAAGAGGACCGAGAAGACCCGTCAGCAGAAGAGGACGACCGTCAGCAGAAGAGGACGACCGTCAGCAGAAGAGGACGACCGTCAGCAGAAGAGGACGACCGTCAGCAGAAGAGGACCGTCAGCAGAAGAGGACGACCGTCAGCAGAAGAGGACCGACCGTCAGCAGACCGAGGACGACCGACAGCAGAAGAGAGGACCGACAGCAGAAGAGGACCGACCGTCAGCAGAAGAGGACCGTCAGCAGAAGAGGACCGAAGAGGACCGTCAGCAGAAGAGGACCGTCAGCAGAAGAGGACCGACAGCAGAAGAGGACCGACAGCAGAAGAGAGGACCGTCAGCAGAAGAGGACCAGACCGTCCGTCAGCAGAAGAGGACGACCGTCAGCAGAAGAGGACCGACAGCAGAAGAGGACCGTCAGCAGAAGAGGACCGTCAGCAGAAGAGGAGGACCGTCAGCAGAAGAGGACCGTCAGCAGAAGAGACGACCGTCAGCAGAAGAGGACCGACCGACAGCAGAAGAGGAGACGACCGTCAGCAGAAGAGGACCGTCAGCAGAAGAGGACCGACAGCAGAAGAGGACCGACCGTCAGCAGAAGAGGACCGACAGCAGAAGAGGACCGTCAGCAGAAGAGGACCGACAGTCAGCAGAAGAGCAGAAGACGACCGTCAGCAGAAGAGGACCGACAGCAGAAGAGGACCGTCAGCAGAAGAGACCGACACCGTCAGCAGAAGAGGACCGACAGCAGAAGAGGACCGACAGCAGAAGAGGACCGACAGCAGAAGAGGACCGACAGCAGAAGAGGGCAGAAGAGGACCGACAGCAGAAGAGGACCGTCAGCAGAAGAGGCAGAAGAGGACCGTCAGCAGAAGAGGACCGTCACCGACAGCAGAAGAGGACCGAAGAGGACCGACAGCAGAAGAGGACCGAAGAGAAGAGACCGACAGCAGAAGAGGACCGACAGCAGAAGAGGACCGACAGCAGAAGGACCGACAGAAGAGGACCGACAGCAGAAGAGGACCGACAGCAGAAGAGGACCGACAGCAGAAGAGGACCGACAGGACCGACAGCAGAAGAGGACCGAGAGACCGACAGCAGAAGAGGACCCGTCAGCAGAAGAGGACCGACAGCAGAAGAGGACCGACAGCAGAAGAGGACCGAAGAGGACCGACAGCAGAAGAGGACCGACAGCAGAAGAGGACCGACGAGGACCGACAGCAGAAGAGGACCGACGAGGACCGACAGCAGAAGAGGACCGAGCAGAAGAGGACCGACAGCAGAAGAGGACCGACGAGGACCGACAGCAGAAGAGGACCGACAGCAGACCGACAGCAGAAGAGGACCGACGAGGACCGACAGCAGAAGAGGACCGACGAGGACCGACAGCAGAAGAGGACCGACGAGGACCGACAGCAGAGAGGACCGACGAGGACCGACAGCAGAAGAGGACCGACGAGGACCGACAGCAGAAGCGGAACGACAGCAGAAGAGGACCGACGAGGACCGACAGCAGAAGAGGACCGACGAGGACCGACAGCAGAAGAGGACCGACGAAGAGGACCGACAGCCGAAGAGGACCGACGAGGACCGAAGACAGAAGAGGACCGAAGACAGAAGAGGACCGAAGAGGACCGAAGACAGAAGAGGACCGAAGACAGAAGAGGACCGAAGAGGACCGAAGACAGAAGAGGACCGAAGAGGACCGAAGACCGAAGAGGACCGAAGAGGACCGAAGACAGAAGAGGACCGAGAGGACCGAAGACAGAAGAGGACCGAAGACGAACGAAGACGACCGAAGAGGACCGAAGACAGAAGAGGACCGAAGAGGACCGAAGACAGAAGAGGACAGAAGAGGACCGAAGAGGACCGAAGAGGACACAAGAGGACCGAAGAAGACACAAGAGGACCGAAGACAGAAGAGGACCGAAGACAGAAGAGGACCGAAGACAGAAGAGGACAGAAAGGGACAGAAGACAGAAAGGGACAGAAGACAGAAAATGACAGAAGACAGAAAATGACAGAAGACAGAAAATGACAGAAGACAGAAAATGACAGAAGAGGAGAGGACCGAAGAGGACCGAAGACAGAAGAGGACCGAAGACAGAAGAGGACCGAAGACAGAAGAGGACAGAAAGGGACAGAAGACAGAAAGGGACAGAAGACAGAAAATGACAGAAGACAGAAAATGACAGAAGACAGAAGATGACAGAAGACAGAAGATGACAGAAGAGAGAAGAGGACCGAAGAGGACCGAAGACAGAAGAGGACCGAAGACAGAAGAGAAGACAGAAGAGGACAGAAGGGACAGAAGGACAGAAGACAGAAAGACAGAAGGGACAGAAGACAGAAAGGGACAGAAGACAGAAAATGACAGAAGACAGAAAATGACAGAAGAGGACAGAAGAGACCGAAGACAGAAGAGGACCGAAGACAGAAGAGGACCGAAGACAGAAGAGGACCGAAGACAGAAGAGGACCGAAGACAGAAGAGGACCGAAGAGGACCGAAGACAGAAGAGGACAGAAGAGGACAGAAGACAGAAGCCAAATAGAAATACATATAAAAATGTAAATACCCCTATTACAATAGATTATTAAAATGATTTAGCAATATACAACATGTCTTTAAAAATATACCCATTTCCTGTAGCATTAGGATCAGAAAATATTAATCGGGGACCTAGGTTACTATAGGGCATGTTTATCACTAATAAAACTTTTCTTCTTTTTCTATCAGATATATTGCTGCGGAGGTGCTGTGTGCCATACAATGTCTTCATAGCAAGCGCATCACACATTGGTAAGTAATCCAGCCATCATATTTTATTGTTCTACCTCATTGGTCTCCAAACTGTGTCCTGCAGGCCAGAGGCAAACCTTTGCTTGTCTTATATCTGGAACTTGGAGGGCTATTCCTTCAACTGATATAAGGCACCATTCCTCACAGAAGAGGACAGAAGAGAACAGAAGAGAGAGAAGAGGACAGAAGAGAGAGAAGAGGACAGAAGAGAGAAGAGGACAGAAGAGGACAGAGGACAGAAGAGGACAGAGAAGAGAGACAGACAGACGAGACAGACGAGGACAGACGAGGACAGAAGAAGACAGACGAGGACAGAGGACAGAGGACAGAAGAAGACAGACGAGGACAGACGAGAGAGAGACGAGGACAGAGGACAGACGAGGACAGACGAGAGAGACAGAGAGACAGACGACGAGAGAAGAGGACAGACGAGAGAGAAGAGGACAGACTAGAGACGAGGACAGACGAGAGAGACGAGGACAGACGAGAGAGACAGAGGAGAGAAGAGGACAGAACAGACGACAGACGAGGACAGAGGACAGACGAGGACAGACGAGGACAGACGACGAGAGAAGAGGACAGACGAGAGAGAAGAAGAGACAGACAGAGAGAGAGAGACAGGGACAGACGAGAGAGAAGAGGACAGACGAGGACAGGACAGAAGAGGACAGACGAGGACAGACGAGAGAGAAGAGGACAGAGAAGAGGACAGAAGAGAGAAGAGGACAGAAGAAGACAGACGAGAGAGACGAGGACAGAAGAGGACAGACGAGGACAGACGAGGACAGACGAGAGAGAAGAGGACAGAAGGACAGACGAGAGAGAAGAGGACAGAAGAGGATAGAAAAGGACAGAAGACGATAGAAGAGGACAGAAGACAGAAGAGGACAGAAGACAGAAGACAGAAGAGGACAGAAGACAAAAGCCAAATAGAAAAACATATAAAAATGTAAATACCCCTATGACAATAGATTATTAAAAGGATTATTAAAAGGATTTAGCAATATACAACATGTCTTTAAAAATATACCTATTTCCTGTAGCCGATGATCAGCCAAAACATTATGACCACCTCATGAAAAAAAAATAAAAAATAATAATAAAAACAATTTTGAAAAAGAAAAATCAGCCAAAATATTATGACCACCCCATGAAAAAAAAATAATAATAAAAAATAAATATTTTAAAAATCATGATCAGCCAAAACATTATCACCACCTCATGATCAGACAAAATATTATGACCACCCCATGATCAGCCAATACATTTTTGTTTGAAAAAAACTAAATTTTTATTTGAAAAAAAAATTTTTTATTTGAAAAAAAAATGTTTGTTTGAAAAAAAATTTTTTGGGGAAAAATATGTTCAGCTCTTTTAGCTAATGATGGAACTTCAACACTTTTCACAGTTACTCCAGCCACTCCAGTAGGTGGAGGCAAGAACACTTCACACAATTTCCCCAGAAATTGTAGCTTTCCTAGTTAATCTATCCATCTTATTTTTGTCAATTTAACCACTTGCCGACCGCCCCATGTACATATACGTCGGCAGAATGGCACGTACAGGCAAAACCACGTACCTGTACGTGCCATTCGTCCGGCGGGGACGGTCGGCATCGCTTCAGGAGCGATCATAGACGAGGGGCCGGCCAGTGGTTTCTGGCCACCCCCTTGCGATCGCTCCTGGCGAATCAGATGCTTCCTCTTGCCTGCGTATTGTAAACACAGGCAAGAGGAAGTGATGTCACGCTCCTCGTGCCGGTCTTTCTGACCGGGACGCCGAGCGGAGAAGACATCAGGTTAGTGCACCAACACTACACTGACACCAGTCACACATAGGCACACATTCCACCCCCAGATCACCCCCCAGATCACCCCCTGCCCCCCCAGTCACAGTGTCACTGATTGCAGGGATTATTTATTTACTGATCACTGCATTTAGTGTCAGTTGTGACCAGTGATGGCACTAACGACGTTAAAGTAAACTGCGTTACTTTAGAGGGTAACGAGTAATCCAACTGATTACTCTTCCCCTCGCGGTAACGCCGTTCCCATTACTGGGGCGGCGTTACCGCAATTACCCGCCGCGATCGCGGAGCCATCCGCGGCCTCAGGAAAGGCCGCGGCTTCGGCCTAGCTCCGGAGCGGCGGCCGACGGGTGCACCAAGATGGCCGCCGCTCCGGCCTAGCTGCGGAGCGGCGGCCATCTTGGTGCACCCGTCGGCCGTTTACAATGTGATTGCTCCATCAAATGACGGAGCGATCACTTTGTAAACAAACCGGCGTCAAGATGACGCTGGTCTCCCCTCTGTGTACAGATCTGTACAGTGGAGGGGAGAGATCGGATGGCAGCAGCCATCCCTCCATACTCTGCAACACCCTGCTAATACTGCGCAATACTCTGCAACACCCTGCCAATACTGCGCAATACTCTGCAACACCCTGCCAATACTGCGCAATACTCTGCAACACCCTGCCAATACTGCGCAATACTCTGCAACACCTGCCAATACTGCGCAATACTTTGCAACACCCTGCCAATACTGCGCAATACTTTGCAACACCCTGCCAATACTGCGCAATACTCTGCAACACCCTGCCAATACTGCGCAATACTCTGCAACACCCTGCCAATACAGCGCAATACTCTGCAACACCCTGCCAGTGCCAATACTGCGCAATACTCTGCAACACCCTGCCAATACTGCGCAATACTCTGCAACACCCTGCCATACCCTGCAACACCCCGCCATACCCCGCAACACCTGGCCATACCCCGCCACACTCTGCAATACGCGGTAATACCCAGCCATACTCGGCGATACCCAGCCATACTCGGCGATACCCAGCCATACCCGGCTATACCCAGCCATACTCGGCTATACCCAGACAATATTACAGTTGGGGAGATGACGTGGATATTACAGTGGGGGCTTTATGGTGGTGGAATTTTCAAAGGTTTTTGCAAATTCAATTATTATTTGCTGATCCGAAAAATGATCCGATCCGTGACTCTGCAACGATCCGATCCGTGAGTTTGGGGGGGACAGATGTACAGGGGGGGAACAGATATATGTGTGGGGGGGGGGGACAGACGTGTAGTGGGGTACAGAGGGGGAACAGATATATGTGTGTGGGGGGGGGGGGGGGCAGACGTGTAGTGGGGTACAGAGGGGGAACAGATATATGTGTTGGGGGGGAAATAGACGTGCAGGGGGGAACGCGCCCCTTGCTTACAGTAATACTAGACCCGCCCCTAAGAATATTAAAAAAAAAAAAAGTCAGTTACTTTGCTGAGTAACTAATTACTTTTCCAATGTAGTAACTGAGTTACTAACTCAATTACTTTTTTGGGAGAAATAATTTGTAATGTAACTAATTACTTTTTTAAAGTAAGATGACCAACACTGGTTGTGACTGCAATAACTGTCAGGGCAGTTAGTTTTAGGCCCCTTTAGGTCTAAGGTAGCCCCCTACCCCCCCCCCCTTAATAAAGGTTTAACCCCTTGATTGCCCCCTAGGTAACCCTTTCACCCCCTTTTGCCAGTGTCACTAAGCGATCGTTTTTCTGATCGCTGCATTAGTGTCACTGGTGCCGCTAGGTAGCCAGTTTTTTTCTAGGTTAACCGCCAGGTTTATATAGGTTCATAAATAGGTTTATAGGTCAGGTACCCCCATATTACAACCTAAATAAAGGTTTTAAACCCTTGATTTCCCCTAGAGTTAACCCTTTCACCAGTGATCACCGTATAAGTGTCACTGGTGACGCTGGTTAGCCAGTTAGTTATTTAGGTTCCCCGTCAGGTTTTTATATAGCGTCAGGTACCCCCATATATTACCCAATAAAGGATTTAACCCCCTGATTGCCCCTAGTTAACCCTTTCACCAGTGATCACCGTATAACTGTTACGGGTGACGCTGGTTAGTTAGTTTGTTTTTTATAGTGTCAGGGCACCCGCCATTTATTACCCAATAACAGTTTAACCCCCTGATCGCCCGGCGGGTGATATCAATAAGGTCTGCGTCGCCCCAGGTTAGTGTCAGTACCACAAACACCCACGCGCAAAGCATACACCTCCCTTAGTGGTACAGTATCTGAACAGATCAATATCTGATCTGATCAGATCTATACTAGCGTCCCAGCAGTTTAGGGTTCCAAAAAACGCATTGTTAGCGGGATCAGCCCAGATACCTGCTAGCACCTGCGTTTTCCCCCTCCGCCCAGCCCACCCAAGTGCAGTATCGATCGATCACTGTCACTTACAAAACACTAAGCACACATAACTGCAGCGTTCGCAGAGTCAGGCCTGATCCCTGCGATCGCTAACAGTTTTTTTGGTAGCGTTTTGATTCAGTCGCCAGCAGCCTAGGAGCTTTTTTACCCGTGAATCTCACTAGTGTACTACTAAATTTAGAGCCCAAAATGGCAAATCGCAAGTACACTAGTGAACAGGCCTACTTGTTTCTGAGTATGTCAGATAGTGAAGAGGAGGTCACTCATCTGTCAGAATCAGGCTCAGAATACGATCCAGTAGACGATAGCGGCTCCATGACAGATAGCTCTGGCGACAGAGGTGAGGTCCCTGCTAAGGTCAGGCGTACCCGATCCCGATCTTCTGCTGTTGTTGAGGTGCAGGAACCGCAGGTCTCTCGTATGGAGCAGAGAAGTACTAGCGCCGCTATTCCTTCTGGTGAACTGGCAAGCACCAGCGGCCTAGTACACCCTGGACATCCAGCACTGTAGTAACACATGATGACGTGGCGAGTCCCATAAGTGCAGTTCAAGCTGGCGAGGTGGCAAGCACAAGTAGTGTCCCGCTGCCACCAAGAAGAAGACAAAGGCAGGCCCGTCGATCACATAGTGCCCTTCCTGCAGAATTTGCCAATCCTGATTGGGTGCCCACCACTTCTGCAGAACCCGTACTTCCCCCATTCACTGGCCAACCCGGTATTCAGGTGGAAACAGCTGATTTTAAGCCATCCGATTTTTATTCGCTGTTTTTCACGGAAGATCTCTATAGATCTATTGTGGACCAAAGTAATATATAAGCTGGTCAATACATCGCCGCTAATCCCCAGTTGCCTTCCCTTGCCAGAGATTGGAAACCAATTACGGTTTCCGAATTTAAGTCCTTTCTGGGCCTTTCCCTCAACATGGGCATACATAAATTCCCGACTCTGAGGACTTATTGGTCCACCTCACCAGTCCACCAAATGCCCGTGTTCACTGCCTCCATGTCCAGGGCACGATACGAACAGATCTTGCGGTTCATGCACTTCAGTGACAATGAACTTTGTCGTCCTCGTGGAGACCCTGAATTTGATCGGCTCTACAAAATTCGGCCCCTCATAAACCACTTCAACCAACGTTTTGCAGCCTTGTTTACGCCCAATCAAGTTGTCTGCATTGACGAGTCCTTGATTAAGTTTTCTGGCCGCTTGTCTTTCAGACAGTACCTTCCCAGCAAGCGTGCCAGATACGGGGTCAAGCTCTACAAGCTCTGTGACAGGGCAACAGGCTATACGTGGAGCTTTTCGGTTTATGAGGGAAAAGATAGTTACGTAGAGCCGGAGAACTGTCCAGATTACATAGGGAGCGCTGGCAAGATAGTGTGGAACTTGGTGTCACCCTTTTTCGGAAAGGGGTACCACTTGTACGTGGACAATTATTACACGAGCGTGCCACTGTTTAGTCATTTGTTTGATCAGCAAATTGGAGCATGTGGCACTGTGTGACCTAATCGCCCGGGCTTTCCCCAGCGGCTTGTAGATTCCCCTCTTAGGCTGGGGGAGAGAGCCTGCTTCAAGTGTAATAATTTGCTCGCTGTGAAGTGGAGGGATAATAGGAATGTTTTCGTTCTTACCTCCCTTCATGCAGACACGACAGTCCAAATTCGTACGGCGGCTGGTGTTGTGACGAAACCCCTCTGTGTCCACGAGTATAACCTTAATATGGGAGGGGTGGACCTCAACGACCAGTTGTTGGCGCCGTACCTAGTTGCCCATAAGGCTAGACGCTGGTACAAAAAAGTGTCTATTTATTTGTTCCAATTGGCTTTGCTGAACGCTCATGTGCTATACGGAGCTTCAGGCGGGACTTTACCCTTCCTTGAATTCCAGGAAGAGGTTGTCACAGAACTCCTGTATCCAGGCGGTTCTGCACCTCAACATCCCCTGCCAAATGCAGTAAGCCGGCTGCATGAGAGGCATTTTTCTTATGCCCTCCAGAGTACCCCTACCCAACGAGCCCCCCAAAGAAGATGTCGTGTCTGTACCAAGCGCGGATGTAGGCGTGACACCCGTTATTATTGTCCACGCTGTCCTGACAATCCTGGTCTCTGCATTGGTGAATGTTTTGAACGCTACCACTCACTAGTAAGGTATTAGCGTAGGGTACAGCATTTCACAGGCTAGGATACACTTTCAACAAAGCCTGGGGAATGCCCAGGAAAAAACCCAAGCCTACTTACCACCAGCTCGCAGAAAACCAAATTAGCCTGTCTAACAGTGCGTTAAAAACAGGGGTTTAGTCCGCACGAGCTGGCTATAGATGAGGGTGGTGGCAAGTTTTTTGTATCATTATCACGTTGGTGTTTGTATTGGTCCAGCAACGCACCAACACCTTTGCAGCCATTGTGCAATCTGCTGGGTGCTTGGTGTGCTCCTGTACCTTTAAGAAGGAGTGGGCTCCCCTTCAGTCCACCTGCCCTCATCTATCCATTAGAATGCATGTGCCTCCACTGTGGGGACACTCATAGTTTAGTGTTAGGACCACAGATATCAGGGTGCCGTGACGTGGCTCTGTGGCTTACGCATGCGTTTGCAAATGCGTGCGGACTAAACCCCTGTTTTTAACGCACTGTTAGACAGGCTAATTTGGTTTTCTGCGAGCTGGTGGTAAGTAGGCTTGGGTTTTTTCCTGGGCATTCCCCAGGCTTTGTTGTTAGGATACACTTTCACAGGGTCTCAAGAATACCATTGCATTTTGAGACCCGACAGTTAAAATTATAGTTACAGGGTCTCAAGAATGCCATCGCATTTTGAGACCCGACCGTTACAGTTATAGTTTAAAAAAAAGTTTAAAAGTTTAAAAAAAAAAAGTGTCAAAAATAAAAATAAAAAAAAAGTACGAAAAAAAAAAAAAACCCCAAAAAAATATAAAATAAAAAAAACAAAAATAGTTGTCGTTTTATTGTTCTCTCTCTCTCTCTCTCTTCTCTCTATTGTTGCTCTTTTTTACTCTATTCTATTCTGCAATGTTTTATTATGTTTTATCATGCTTGCTTTTCAGGTATGTAATTTTGTTTACTGTGTTTTATTGTTAGCCATTTTTTTGTTTTCAGGTGCGCCATTCAGTTGCAGCGCGGATTTATTTATCTTGACAGCAACAGCGTTTGCTCCCACGATACATAAAGCCGCGACTCCAACGCTGTAGGAGGTGATTTCACCACCACAGTTAAAAAAAAAAGAGCATATATGCCGAAGCATGGGGGCAGCAGGGGCGGAGGAGCGATTTTGCTCCTAATGCCACGTACATACGGTCGAAATTCCGACGGAGGCTTGCCCGTGGAAAAGTCCGACCATGTGTACGTGGCATAACTTTTTTGCGGGAGGATGCCCCATGCTTCGGCATATATATATATTTTTTAGGCACCGGTTGCGTTAACAAAATGTTTTATTTTTTACTATTTTTTTTGGGGTATTTGCTTTGCAGGTATGGTATGGTAAGGTCTTACTGTTATACTGTAATGTTACTTTGTTTTAATGTTAACCATTATTTGCTTAGCAGGTACGCCATTCAGTTGCAGCGCGGATTTATTTATCTTGACAGCAATAGCGTTTGCTCCCACGATACATAAAGCCGCGACTCCAACGCTGTAGGAGGTGATTTCACCACCACAGTTAAAAAAAAGAGCATATATGCCGAAGCATGGGGGCAGCAGGGGCGGAGGAGCGGTTTTGCTCCTAATGCCACGTACATACGGTCGAAATTCCGACGGAGGCTTGCCCGTGGAAAAGTCTGACCATGTGTACGTGGCATAACTTTTTTGCGGGAGGATGCCCCCTGCTTCGGCATATATAAATGGTGCATGTATGCCCACCATTAGAAGTGGGTGGATGAAGGGAGGTATTCTAATGGTGGGCATACCCACCAATCAATCTCTTTTTTTTCGTTCAGCCAAGAGGCTGCATGAAAAAAAAAGATTACAATATATGTCCAGTATGTTGCTGGACTTTGAATGGTTATACCAGAATGATGCCTGCAGGTTTAGGTATCATCTTGGTATCATTCTTTTCAGCCAGTGATCGGCTTTCATGTAAAAGCAATTCTAGTGGGTAATTAGCCTCTAGACTGCTTTTACAAGCAGTGGGAGGGAATGACCCCCCTCCCAGATATAAACCGCGCCATTGGGAAATTGAGAAAGCGTTTTATCACACCGATCTTGGTGTGGTCAGATGCTTTGAGGGCAGAGGAAAGATCTAGGGTCTAATATATTTTTTCAAAAAAAGAGTACCTGTCACTGCCTATTGCTATCATAGGGGATATTTACATTCCCTGCGATAACAATAAAAATGATAACTAAGAAAAAAAATGGAAGGAACAGTTTAAAACTAAAATAAAAAAGCGTTGGTCTGGCGTCATATGTAAACAGCAATTGCACCATGCATGTGAGGTATCACCGCGAAGGTCAGATCGAGGGCAGTAATTTTAGCAGTAGACCTCCTCTGTGAATCTAATGTGGTAACCTGTAAAGGCTTTTAAAAATGTATGTAGTTTGTCTCCACTGCATTTTTGTGCGCAATTTTAAAGCATGTCGTGTTTGGTATCCATGTACTCGACCTAAGATCATATTTTTTATTTCATCAAAAATTTGAGCAATATAGTGTGTTTTAGTGCATTAAAATAAAAAAAAGTGTATTTTTTCCACAAAAAATGCGTTTGAAAAATCGCTGCGCAAATACTGTGTGGAAAAAAAAAATGCAACACCCACCATTTTAATCTGTATGGCCTTTGCTTTAACAATATATATAGTGTTTGGGGGTTCAACGTAATTTTCTTGCAAAAAAAAATATGTTTTCATGTAAACAAAAAGTGTCAGAAAGGGCTTTGTCTTCAAGTGGTTAGAAGAGTGGGTGATGTGTGACATAAGCTTCTAAACGTTGTGCATAAAATGCCAGGACAGTTCAAACCCCCCCCCCCCCCAAATGACCCCATTTTGGAAAGTAGACACCCCAAGCTATTTGCTGAGAGCCATGTTGAGCCCATTAAATATTTTTTTTTTTTTTTGTCCCAAGAGATTGAATAATGAAGAAAAAAAATAATTTTTTTTTTACAAAAAGTTGTCACTAAATGATATATTGCTCACACATGTCATGGGCATATGTGGAAATACACCCCAAAATACATTCTGTTGCTTCTCCTGAGTACGGGGATACCACATGTGTGGAATTTTTTGGGAGCCTAGCTGCGTACGGGACCCCAAAAACCAAGCACTGCCTTCAGGCTTTCTAAGGGTGTAATTTTTTTATTTCACTCCTCACTGCCAATCACAGTTTCGGAGGCCATGGAATGCCCAGATGGCACAAACCACCCCCAAATGACCCCATTTTGGAAAGTAGACACCCCAAGCTATTTGCTGAGAGGTACGGTGATTATTTTGCAGATCTCGCTTTTTGTCACAAAGTTTTGAAAATTGAAAAAAAAAAAAATTTTTTCTTTACTTTCTTCATTTTCAAAAACACATGAGAGCTGTAAAATACTCACCATGCCTCTCAACAAATAGCTTGGGGTGTCTACTTTCCAAAATGGAGTCATTTGGGGGGGGGGGGGGTTTGTGCTATTTTGGCATTTTATGGCCTTCGAAACTGTGAAAGGTAGTGAGGAGTGAAATCAAAAATTTGCACCCTTAGAAATCCTGAAGGCGGTGCTTGGGTTTCGGGGCCCCGTACACGGCTAGGCTGCCTAAAAGTCCCACACATGTGGTATTCCCGTACTCAGGAGAAGCAGGAAAATGTATTTTGGGGTGCAATTCCACATATAACCATGGCATGTGTGAGCAATATATCATTTAGCGACAACTTTTTGTAAAACATTTTTCTTTTTTTTTTTGTCTTTATTCAATCACTTGGGACAAAAAAAAAAATATTCAATGGGCTCAACATGCCTCTCAGCAAATAGCTTGGGTTGTCTACTTTCCAAAATGGGGTCATTTGGGGGGGTTTTGTGCCATCTTGGCATTTTATGGCCTTCAAAACTGTGATAGGTAGTGATAGGTAGTGAGGAGTGAAATCAAAAATTTATGCCCTTAGAAATCCTGAAGGCGGTGCTTGGTTTTCGGGGTCCCGTATGCGGATAGGCTCCCAAAAAGTCCCACACATGTGGTATCCCCGTACTCAGGAGAAGCAGCAGAATGTATTTTGGGGTGTAATTCCACATATGCCCATGGCATGTGTGGGCAATATATAATTTAGTGACAACTTTGGGCAAAAAAAAAAATGTTTGTAATATTCCCGCAACTTGTGGCAAAATATAAAATATTCCATGGACTCAACATGCCTCTCAGCAAATAGCTTGGGGTGTCTACTTTCCAAAATAGGGCCATTTGGGGGGGTTTTGTGCTATTTTGGCATTTTATGGCCTTCGAAACTGTGATAGGTAGTGAGGAGTGAAATCAAAAATTTGCACCCTTAGAAATCCTGAAGACGGTGCTTGGGTTTCGGGGCCCCGTACGCGGCTAGACTCCCAAAAAGTCCCACACATGTGGTAACCCCGTACTCAGGAGAAGCAGAAAAATGTATTTTGGGGTGCAATTCCACATATAACCATGGCATGTGTGAGCAATATATCATTTAGTGACAACTTTTTGAATACATTTTTTTTTTTTTGTCTTTATTCAATCACTTGGGACTAAAAAAAAAAATATTTAATGGGCTCAACATGCCTCTCAGCAAATAGCTTGGGGTGTCTACTTTCCAAAATGGGGTCATTTGGGGGGGTTTTGTGCCATCTTGGCATTTTATGAATGAATGATTTGTATGGCGCTACAACTGCGAACTGAATCGCCTCAAGGCACTTGTCTGCTCTTGTTGGGATGCCACGTTTAGAAGAGGGGTGAGTCTTGAGTTTTTTCCTGAAGGCCTGATGGTTTTCTTCCAAGCGGATGTTGTTTGGTAGAGCGTTCCATAGCCGAGGTCCCTGTACTGCGAATCTTCGTTCTCCCTTCGATTTGTATCGGGCTTTGGGGATGAGAAGGAGATTTTGGTTTGTTGATCGAAGGCTGCGATTTGGTATGTATTTTTCTATTTTCTCACAAAGGTATTGAGGCGCATTTCCTTGTGTACATTTGTGGGTGAGGCAGAGGGTCTTGAATGTGATCCTGTCTTTTACCTTGAGCCAATGGAGGATCCTTAGGGATGGGGAGATGGATTCCCAGGGTTTCTTTCCGGTGACTAATCTTGCTGCTGTGTTTTGGACACTTTGAAGGCGCGCAATCTGGTAATCCGGTAATCCTATGTGCAGGGAGTTTGCATAGTCGAGACGCGAATTGATGATCGTTCCTACTACTACCGCTTTTTCCTTTTCCGTGATGAAGGGGATGAGTCTGCGTAGCATGCGAAGGAGATGGTGGGATCCACTGATTATGGATCCTATTTGTGCCTCCATGGTCATCTCTGAATCAAAGATGACTCCGAGGCTTTTGGCTTTTGTGCTTGGGATGATGGTCTGTCCCAGGATGGTTGGTGGTGTCCAAGGGGTCTTTGTCTTTTTCCTTGAGTTTGCGTCGAGGAGCAGTAGTTCTGTTTTTGATCCATTTAGTTTGAGGGAGCTAGTGGTCATCCAGTCATCTATCAATGTGAGACATTTTCCTAGTTCATGGTATTGGTCTTTTTGTCCGGTGATCTGGAAATACAGTTGAGTGTCGTCCGCGTATGAGTGGAAGCACAGATCAAATTTGCTAATAATTTTGAAGAGTGGCCGGATGTAAATGTTGAAGAGTACTGGTGACAATGGTGATCCTTGAGGGACTCCATAAGTGATTGCCCGGGTTTCCGATGTGAAGGCTCCTAACTTCACTGTCTGTGACCGGTTTCCTAAGAAGGAAGCGAACCATGGAAGATCTACATCTGTAACTCCTGCCCCTTCCTTGAGGCGGATGAGAAGCGTGTTGTGGTCCACTGTGTCGAACGCCGCACTAAGATCCAGCAATACCAGAAGACACGATTCTCCATCATCCACTGCTTCTAGGGCATCATCCCATATTTTCAGAAGTGCCGTTTCTGTGCCATGGCCTGGGCGGAAGCCCGATTGTAGTGGGTCCAGGAGCTTGTGTGTGTCCAGATGAAGTTGAAGCTGTTGTACTACTGCTTTCTCCATAATTTTGGAAATGGTGTTCAGGCTTGTTACCGGTCTGTGATTGTTCGGATCTTTGGGGTCGAGGTTGGGTTTCTTTAACGATGCCTTGCTTGAGGGAATTCGGAACCAATCCTTCTTTGAACGACTGATTTACTAGGTGTGTAATAGCGGGGGCCAGAATGTCGGAGCATTCTTTCAAGAGTTTTGTGGGGATGATGTCGTTTAGTGATGTGCTGTCTCGGAGGCTCTTGATGACGTTTTTGGTTTCATCCACGGTGATCGGGGTAAGTGAAAAATGTGGTGCTTGTGCGCTGTGGATGTAAAATTCCTTACCTGGGTTGAGTTGAGTAGAGTTGGTTGTTGTTTTTTTTTTTTTGTTGAATTATTTTATGAATGTTGACTATTTTGTTGATGAAAAAAAAATCGGATAATTTGTTGCAGTATTCTTGAGTTTCGTTTCCTAGGGGCTCAAGGCAGGTGGGGTTCATAGTCTGGGCGACTAGTTTGAAAAGTTCCCGTGGTCGGTTGACGGCTTTTGAGAGGGTGTTTGAGACATATTCTTTTTTTGCTGTGAAAATTGCTTTATGATATCTCTTGGTGAGTATTCTGTATTTTGTGTGATTTTCCTTTGTGGTGTTTCTTCTCCAGGCTCTTTCTGCTCTTCTGTGTTCCCGTTTCAGTAGAGTAAGCGTGCCATTAAACCATCCAGAATTTTTCTTGCGGATGGGTGCTCGATGTTTTGGGGCGACTGCATCTGCTGTTTGTAGAAGTGCCCTGTTTATGAAGCTGAGTGTTCGTTCTGTTGAGTGGTTTTGATTCAGTGTAGCCATTTTGTATGTTAGTGTGGTTTTGAAGATTTCCGAGTGTAGTTTCTTCTGCGATCTAATCCAGTGTGTTGTTGCCGCCGGGTTTGGTTTTTGCAGGAAGATGTTGGTGGCGATCTCAAATTTGATAGCGTGGTGGTCTGACCATGATAGCGCTATGTTGTCTCGAATGCTGATGTCCGTATTTTGCTTGAAGATGAGGTCCAGGATGTGACCTGACCCATGTGTGGGAGCCTTTACTAGTTGTTGGAGCCCTAGATCTTCCAGTTGATTGATGCAGGTGGTGGCGATCGGGTCTTCGGTGGAGTTCGCCCAGAGGTTGAAATCTCCGAGTACCAGAACCTTGTTGTTTTTCAGGGTGTGTGCCGAGATGAATTCCGTGAGTGGTATCGGTAGGTTTGTGTTTGGTCCTGGTGGTCTGTAGCATAGCAGCATGTGGATGGTTTCTTGTGGTGTGGTTTGCATCTGTAGAGTAAGTGTCTCCATAAAAGTTGCTGTGTTCTGTACCGTAGGTTTGACGAGCGCTAGATGAGCTTTGAAGATCACAGCTAGGCCTCCTCCTTTTTTTCCTTTCCTATGCTCGGTTAGGATCCTGTAGTTTTCTGGCACTAATTCTGTTAGGATGGTGTTGCAGTCGGGTGTTAGCCAGCTTTCCGTGATGAAGAGGCAATCTATGTTGTTTTGTGTGATGAAGTCATGGATTTCGTGCCTGTGCTTGACCGCCGATCTGGTGTTAATCAAGGCGCATGCTAACTGTTGCGGTTGAGTTGTAGTCTTCTTATGTTTGATCGTTGCTTGTGGATTGATCCTTAGTCGTTCTTTTTGTAATATTTTTTGAATGTCGGTCGGTAGAGTTGCAGTCAAATTTCTTAGTCTGCGGAGTGACTCTGCTGAGTATTTGAAATTGCACATGTTGAGGTGCTCCAAAATTTTTTTTCCCTGCTGTGGGCGAGATGATGCGTTGAAAAAAGTGGATGCCTTTGTTGAGGCGATAACGGTCTTGCGCAAGCTGGTTGAAGATGTTGCGGATCTGTAGGAAACCCTGTAGACCTACACCCTCCCTCCCGTTGATCCAGAGGAAGGCGAAAAACCCCTACTAGCGCGGCCAATTGCTATTGCAGAGGAAAAAATTCCTTCCTGACCCCCCGAGGGGCGGTCGGACGTTGGTCCCTGGATCAACTGCTAATGGTGGTCCCCTGCGATACTTACCAGAATATTTACCTTACCGGGTTGCTCAAATGATGGGGATAGGGTGAATCCTGATGTTGATCACCTGGGGAAGAAGAGGCGGCTATATGGTGATGCTGATGATACTGGTGTGTGCTGTTAAAAAACTTGTGGTTAAAACTGGCTGGTCTGGGTGTATACTGTAATTAAAAGCCTTGCAAAAACTTGGTTAAAAACTTTGGTTAAAAACAATTAAAACAAGCAATTAGACTGTTGTCTAACCACTTGTGGTTAAAAACATGCATTTTAAAATAACTTGGCCGGTCTGGGTGTACCAAGATGGCCGCCGTACTATGTAGAAGCAGGTGAAGTGCTGTGGATTTGGGTGTACCAAGATGGCCGCCGGACTAGGCCCGAGCTGCGGCCTGTCCTAGCCCTGACGGCTCCCAGTTCTTCCGTGAGTGTTTGGTGGGCGCTGAAGGGCTTGGAGGGGGGGGGAGGCTCGCCTCAGCCCTGTTGAGCCGAAAAAGAGGGCTAGAGAGGTGATTGGGGAGGCGGATGGCCGGCTTCGGCCGGGACTAGGCCGGGGACTCTCCTAGTTTCTGATGCCCAATGGGCAGATGGGCCGGCGCGGAGAAAGAAAGGGGGCCGATTGATTGCGGGGGGCCGCGGGATCCGCAGTGGGGTCCCGTTGTACTCCTGCTCCCTGTCCTCACTGCTCAGGGGTCCGGGATGGGATATGCACTGGCTGGGTCCTGCTCGCTGGGGGCTGTGGGCTTCTGATGGCCGGAGCTGCTGGGCGCACGTCCTCTTCCTTCACTCAGCACTCAGCACTGACACTGACAGGACACTTTATGGCCTTCAAAACTGTGATAGGTAGTGATAGGTAGTGAGGAGTGAAATCAAAAATTTATGCCCTTAGAAATCCTGAAAGCGGTGCTTGGTTTTCGGGGTCCCGTATGCGGATAGGCTCCCAAAAAGTCCCACACATGTGGTATCCCGTACTCAGGAGAAGCAGCAGAATGTATTTTGGGGTGTAATTCCACATATGCCCATGGCATGTGTGGGCAATATATAATTTAGTGACAACTTTGGGCAAAAAAAAAAATGTTTGTAATATTCCCGCAACTTGTGGCAAAATATAAAATATTCCATGGACTCAACATGCCTCTCAGCAAATAGCTTGGGGTGTCTACTTTCCACAATGGGGCCATTTGGGGGGGTCTTGTGCTATTTTGGCATTTTATGGCCTTCGAAACTGTGATAGGTAGTGAGGAGTGAAATCAAAAATTTGCACCCTTAGAAATCCTGAAGGCGGTGCTTGGGTTTCGGGGCACCGTACGCGGCTAGGCTCCCAAAAAGTCCCACACATGTGGTATCCCCGTACTCAGGAGAAGCAGAAAAATGTATTTTGGGGTGCAATTCCAAATATAACCATGGCATGTGTGAGCAATATATCATTTAGTGACAACTTTTTGAATACATTTTTTTTTTTTCTGTCTTTATTCAATCACTTGGGACTAAAAAAATAAATATTCAATGGGCTCAACATGCCTCTCAGCAAATAGCTTGGGGTGTCTACTTTCCAAAATGGGGTCATTTGGGGGGGTTTTGTGCCATCTTGGCATTTTATGGCCTTCAAAACTGTGATAGGTAGTGATAGGTAGTGAGGAATGAAATCAAAAATTTATGCCCTTAGAAATCTTGAAGGCGGTGCTTGGTTTTCGGGGGCCCGTATGCGGATAGGCTCCCAAAAAGTCCTACACATGTGGTATCCCCGTACTCAGGAGAAGCAGCAGAATGTATTTTGGGGTGTAATTCCACATATGCCCATGACATGTGTGGGCAATATATCATTTAGTGACAACTTTGGGCAAAAAAAAAAAAAAAGTTTGTAATATTCCCGCAACTTGTGGCAAAATATAAAATATTCCATGGACTCAACATGCCTCTCAGCAAATAGCTTGGGGTGTCTACTTTCCAAAATGGGTTCATTTGGGGGGGTTTTGTGCTATTTTGGCATTTTATAGCCTTCGAAACTGTGATAGGTAGTGAGGAGTGAAATCAAAAATTTGCACCCTTAGAAATCCTGAAGGTGGTGATTGGTTTTCGGGGCCCCGTACACAGCTAGGCTCCCAAAAAGTTCCACACATGTGGTATCCCCATACTCAGGAGAAGCAGCAAAATGTATTTTGGGGTGCATCTCCACATATAACCATGGCATGTGTGAGCAATATATCATTTAGTGACAACTTTTTTTTTTTTTGTCTTTATTCAATCACTTGGGACTAAAAAAAAAAAATATTCAATGGGCTCAACATGCCTCTCAGCAAATAGCTTGGGGTGTCTACTTTCCAAAATGGGGTCATTTGGGGGGGTTTTGTACTTCTCTGCCATTTTAGCACCTCAAGAAATGAGATAGGCAGTCATAAATTAAAAGCGGTGTAAATTCCAGAAAATGTACTCTAGTTTGTAGACGCTAGAACTTTTGCGCAAACCAATAAATATACGCTTATTGGCATTTTTTTTTACTAAAGACATGTGGCTGAATACATTTTGGCCCAAATGTTTGACTAAAATTGAGTTTATTCGATTTCTCTTATAACAAAAAGTAGAAAATATCTTTTTTTTTCAAAATTTGCAGTCTTTTTGCGTTTATAGCGCAACAAATAAAAATCACAGAGGCAATCAAATACCATCAAAAGAAAGCTCTATTTGTGGGAAGAAAAGGACGCAAATTTCGTTTGGTTACAACATTGCATGACCGCGCAATTACCAGTTAAAGCAGTGCAGTGCGAAATTGAAAAAAGACCTCTGGTCCTTAAAGTGGAGTTCCACCCACTTTTACAACTCTTCAGCATCCCTCACTAAACTGTGCACTGTAAACAAATTGGATATTTTTTTTATTTTTTTTTCAGCACAGACTGTATATATGCTGTATTCATTTTTCACTTCCTCCTCCCTGGCCGTGGCCCATCGCATCATTTCCTGTTTGCAATGCCTCCTGGGAAGGGGCAGCAACTTCCTCTGACACTGCCGTTGCTATGGAAACCTGACCTGAAACCTATTACACTGCTTATGCTGCACTGAGCATGTACGAGATCTGCAAGGATGAGATCCAGGAAGAAATACAGTCTGACTTCAGATGCCCACAGTTAAGATAGCCACAGCCTGCTGCAAGTTTATAAAATAACAAACTACTGCTAAAAACTAACAAAACAGACCTTAGTTTACAGACTAACTTTACTAGAATACATTAAACTTGTGTATTATAGGGGTATTTTTATTTAAAAAGTATAATTTCGGCCGGAACACCGCTTTAAGCTGACAATTGGTCCGGGGCTGAAGTTGTTAAATAATAATTATTTTGCTGACAATATCACCGCAAGAAGCTGTTACTTACCTAGAAAAGAATGATATCTGTATTCGATTGTTTATGTAAAAGCAGCAGGCTGGTAGCAGAAATGGAAACATTTTATCTCTGATCTGTTAGGAATTGTATGCATTGTTTGCATTGTATAGATTTGGCAGAGCCGAGCGCTGGAGCCATAGCAACCGATCAACCAATCACAGATCTTCCTAGAAATTTCCCACAACATTTCTCCTGCATCAGTTTGAAATTTCTAGGAAGATCTGTGATTGGCTGATCAGTTGCTATGGCTCCAGCGCTCGGCTCTGCCAAATGCATACAATTCCTAACAGATCAGAGATAAAAGGTTGAAGTTTATCTATAGACACAGGCAGTGCCGATCCTGACCTCCCTGGGGCCCTAAGCAAAATTCTGCTAAGGGGCCCTCTACCTGACCCATGATGCCGTGAGCATAGGTCCCCAGAGAGCCTCCCTCCTTACATTAGGGTCCTCAGAGAGCCTCCCCTTACGTCAGGGCCCCTAGAAAGCCTCCCCTTACGTCAGGGTCCCCAGAGGGCTCCCCTTACATCAGTGTCCTCAGAGAGCCCCTCCTCAAATCAGGGTCCCCAGAGAGCCTCCCCCTACATCAGGATCCCCAGAGAGACTTCCTTAAATCCTCACCGCGACAATCATTGCAGCCTCACCGTGCCCATTATTGCAGCCTCATCATATTAATAATTGCCACCTCACCGTGCCCATCATTGCAGCCTTAGTGTGCCCATCACTGCCGCCTCACCTTGTCCATCATTGCCACCTCACCGTGCCAATCATTAAAGCCTTACCATGCCAATCATTGCAGCCTCACCGTGCCCATCACTGCCACCTCACCATGGCAATCATTGCAGCCTTACCATGCTTATCATTGCAGCCTCACCGTGTTAATAATTGCCACCTCACCGTGCCCATCATTGCCATCTCACCATGCCAATCATTGCAGCCTTACCATGCTTATCATTGCAGCCTTACCATGCTTTTCATTGCAGCCTCGCCATGTTAATTGCCACCTCACCATGCCAATCATTGCCACCTTACCATGCCAATCACTGCCGCCTCACCATGCCAATCATTGCAGCCTTACTGTGCCCATCATTATTGCAGCCTAATGGTGCCCATCATTGCAGTCTTACTGTGGCAATCAATGTAGCCTCACCAGTCAGTGTCAGTGGATTACGCACAGCAGGCACCTCCCGCTGTGTCACGGAGCTCAATGTGAAATGTTATGCCGCACTATGACAAAAGTCCCACCCTCCTTCTAGACCAGCTTGTGTGATAGACAGAACACTATATCTATCACACGAGCTGGTCTAGGAGGAGGGCGGGATCTTTGTCATAGCGCTGGCCGAAGGTTTCAGTCAGCTCTGAGACACAGCGGTCTTCTGACTCCCGCTGTGTGACAAGAGGAGGAGGGGGAGGAGGAGATTGGAGCTCGGGAAGCAAAGCCGATCCGCCCTTGGGGGGGGGCCCCCCACAGCGGCGGGGCCCTATGCATCTTGCATAGTGAGTGTATAGGGCGGATCGGCTCTGAGTACAAGAATCCATACAATGGGAAACCAACACGTGGGAAAGCGTTTTCTGAGGTGGGGTTCACCTTGCCCCATGCGGCTCACACCCGGGGTCCGGTGCATCCCCATTCACCATTTCAGGTCCAATTTTAGCCTGAATTTTTGGCTGAATTCAGACCTGAAGCGGACCAGAAGACGTACAGGACGCCTGTGCAAATTCGCACCGGAGCTGCTCTGGAGATGTGCGAAATCTCCTGCTATTGCGAATTGGATGCGGCGAACCCACATCCAATTTGCCCTGGTTGGAACCCAGCCTCAGTTAACACCTATGCGTTTTTTTCATGCTTTTTGCAGAAACGCAGGACATTATTTTTAACATGGGTTCCTATGGAACACGTTCACATCAATGCATTTTTAGGCCTCTGCGTTTTTGGATTTTTTTTAACCACTTAAGGGCCGAGCCTCTTTTTGAGATGTGTTGTTTACAAGTTAAAAACATAATTTTTTTGCTAGAAAATTACTTAGAACCCCCAAACATTATATATATTTTTTTCTAACACCCTAGAGAATAAAATGGCAGAGGTTGCAATGCTTTCTGTCACACCGTATTTGCGCAGCGGTCTTACAAACCCACTTTCTTTGGAAAAAATACACTTTTTTGAATTAAAAAATAAGACAAAAGTAAAGTTAGCCCAATTTTATTTATATTATGAAAGGTAATGCTACGCCAAGTAAATTGATACCCAACATGCCACGCTTCAAAATTGCGCCCGCTAGTGAAATGGCGACAAACTTTTTCCCTTAAAAATCTCCATAGGCGACATTTAAAAATTCTACAGGTTGCATGTTTTGAGTTACAGAGGAGGTCTAGGGGTGGAAATATTGCTCTCACTCTACTGATCGCGGCGATACCTCACATGTGTGGTTTGAACACCGTTTTCATATGCGGGCGCTACTCACATATGCGTTTACTTCTGCACGCTAGCTTGTCAGGACGGGGCATGGTTACAAATTTTTTTATTTTACCTTTTATTTTTTATTTTTACACGGTTTTAAAAATAAATAAAAATTGTGTCACTTTTATTCCTATTACAAGGAATGTAAACATCCCCTGTAATATAAAAGAGGCATGACAGGACCTCTTAAATATGAGATCTGGGGTCAAAAAGACCTCAAATCTCATATTTACAGTAAAATGCAATAAAAAAAAAAAAAAATTGGTCATTTAAAAAAATGTAATAATAAAATGGCCCTTTAAGAGCTATGGGCGGAAGTGACATTTTGATGACGCTTCCGCCCTTCATTGTTATGGAGATGGATGGGGGCCACTCTTCTCTATGCCCAGCAAGGGTGAAGATCCGATCGCCTCCGCCGCTGCCGACAGCTCCTGTAAGCAGCGGAGGGCACCGGTAATCGGCGGAGGGCACCATAGCGCGGTTGGAGGGGGTGCCCTCTCCCGCCACCGATGAAAGTGATATCGTGCCGAATCCACAGAGACCACTATTATCGGAAACCGGACCGCCGGCCAAACAAGAGAATACCGGGGTTATGGCAGCTAGCTGCTGCCAGAACAACGATGGATTGAGCCTAAGGTCTCATTTAAACTAGCGACTGAGCTCCGGTAAAAACCCCCGCGGTTGAGCCACATTTTTACCACTCTTCAACCGCTCCTCCTCCTTTTTTTGCTGAGGTGGCAGTCAGGGGGAGTACACATGTCATGGCAGGAAGTATATCGCTAGTCACGCTCAAGTGAATGGGGCCACTGGGCAACCACCCCGTAACCGCACACAACATGCTCAGTTATCTGGTCAATTGGGGGGATAATCATGCAGAGAGGAGGCAATACAACACTCTATCACTGCCTGTCTATTGCTGTCTGAAGCACGATCTGAACGAAAATGAAGCCTGAATGAGCCCATAAAGATAGAATGCGACACCCTTTATTGGCTGACTTAAAGGTCTGGTTCACCTTTACAAAAAATCTGCCTATGCATTTAGGTGGTGTCGGTAGATAAATACAAACGGTGCAGCTCTAATGTTGAATAATGCCCTTGTTTTAGGTGTAGTAGGCCATTTACATACCTTCTGAAGCCTGACTGAAAAAATTACAGAGATGGCATTATCCCATTCTGCCTTGTTGCTAGGGAGTTGCTAAGACTGATACTCCCAGCTGTTACTGTTCACATCCTAAATCACAGGAGAGTTCTCAAACGGGGAGAGTAAGAGCATGTGAGGGGGGTTTGAATCAGAGAAAGAGCTCACTCCTGTGATAGTAGAGGCAACGCTGTATCTTAGCCTAGGCCAACAAGGCCCAGGCCTAGGGCGGCACTTTGCAAGAAGGGCAGCACGAAAAGAGTCCCCGCCAGCTTGCGCTACACTTTTATTGTAGCGCCAGTCTTATGGAGCAGACTGGGCCGGGAGGCAAATCGGTCTGGTGCCCCCATTAAGTGTCCGACATCAGGGAAGGGAACAGCCCATACATATGTAGGGGGCCCCGGGTGGCGGACCCCAACCAATGAGTTGTTGTATAAGTTCCCCAACTTATGGGGAGGCCCGCCGCTTCTAGTTTTGACTGTCCTATCATCACAGCAGACCTCTCACCTGAGTTCTCAGCTACAGAGAGACAGATGTCATGTCGGGAGGCTGAAATTGTCTGGAGGAAAAAGTCAGATGATGGGCGTGGGCCAGTAGAGTGAAGGGGGAGGGGCTATCCACTGTGCGAGGAGACCCCATGTCGGGAGAGGTGCAGTAAGTACCCAGGCTGAAAGGAAAACCACACCAGTTATTTGTTTGCCTTTGGCAGAGGAGTTGCTGTTATATATTATAGTGACTTACCATGAATATCAGCTACTGGTAATCTAGGAGGTAAGTGTTAACCACTTAAGGACCAGGCCTCTTTTTTAGATGTGTTGTGTTTAGATGTGTTGTTTACAAGTTAAAACATTTATTTTTGCTAAAAAATTACTTAGAACCCCCAAACATTATACATTTTTTTTCTAACATCCTAGAGAATAAAATGGCGGTCGTTGCAATACTTTCTGTCGGACCGTCTTTGCGCAGCGGTCTTACAAGCACACTTTTTTTAAAAAAATACACTTTTTTGAATTAAAAAATAAGGCAACAGTAAAGTTAGCCCAATTGTTTTTATATTGTGAAAGATAATGTTACGCCAAGTAAATTGATACCCAACATGTCGCACTTCAAAATTGCACCCGCTCGTGGAATGGCGACAAACTTTTACCCTTAAAAATCTCCATAGGCAAAATTCTACCGGTTGCATGTTTTACGTTAGAGAGGAGTTCTAGGGCTAGAATTATTGCTCTCGCTCTACCGATCGCGGCGATACCTCACATGTGTGGTTTGAACACTGTTTTCATATGCGGGCGCTACTTGCGTATGCGTTCGCTTCTGCATGCAAGCTTGGCGGGACGGGGCGCGTTTAAAATTTGTATTTTTTTTTTCTTATTTATTTTACCTTTTATTTTTACACTGTTTTAAAAAAAAAAAATTTGTCACTTTTATTCCTATTACAAGGAAGGTAAATATCCCTTGTAATAGAAAAAAAGCATGACAGGACCTCATATGAGATCTGGGGGTCAAAAAGACCTCAGATCTCATATTTACACTAAAATGCAATATAAAAAAAAAAAAAAATGTTGTCATTTAAAAAAATAAAATGGCCCTTTAAGAGCTATGGGCGTAAGTGACGTTTTGAGGTCGCTTCCGCCCTGCAGTGTCATGGAGTTGGGTGGGGGCCATCTTTCCCTCACTCGTCTCCATGTCAGTCCAGGAGAGGGGAGCGGAGTGTATCTCGACGCGAACATCAGTCTCACTTTGGCTATCACAGGGAGAGGATCTCCTCCCTGTGATAGCTGGAGCTGCACGGAGCAAACATCAGTCTCACATCAGTCTCTGTCACAGCTGTCTGGGACATTATTTGACAGGACACCAGGAGCTTGGGGCCGCAAGGGTCGGCTGCGCCCCTGTTATGTCATATGCACACTGATTTTGTTTTACTATAACATACTCCCCTCCCCTTCTAAAGTGCTTTCTTTATTTACACACACAGATCTTGCATCACAGTGTTTCCCTGAACACATCATGTGCTGCTGAGCTGCTAGAGATTAACAGCAGGATGAGATTTGCCGTCGGATGAGATGCTCCGCCTCCATCACACGGTTAAATAGGTCACGTGACCAGTGTAAGCCAATAGGATGTGATGGAGGCGGAGCATCTCATTCCACGGCAAATCTCATTCTATGGCAATGCACCGGCCAATCACAACCCCCATAACCTTCACTAAACGCTGGGAGAGCACCGCCTACAGAACGAACAGCCAATCACAACCTTCACTAAACGCTGGGAGTTGTACAAGTGTGAATGGAGCCTGAGTCTCCTTACCAGGACTCTGTGCTTACTCTCTCTTCACTCCTCACCATGATAGAGTCTCCGCGTTCCTTCTACACTCCTCACCGTGATAGATTCTCCTCATTCCCTGTACACTCCTCACCGTGATGGAGCCTCCTCATTACCTCTACACTCCTTACTGTGATGGAGTCTCCTCGTTCCCTCTACACTCCTCACTGTGATGGAGTCTCCTCATTCCCTCTACACTCCTCACTGTGATGGAGTCTCCTCGTTCCCTCTACACTCCTCACCGTGATGGAGTCTCCTCGTTCCCTCTACACTCCTCACTGTGATGGAGTCTCCTCGTTCCCTGTACACTCCTCACCGTGATGGAGTCTCCTCGTTCACTCTACACTCCTCACTGTGATGGAGTCTCCTCATTCCCTCTACACTCCTCACCGCGATAGAGTCACCTCGTTCCCTCTACACTACTCACTGTGATGGAGTCTCCCCATTACCTGTACACTCCTCACTGTGATGGAGTCTCTTCATTCCCTCTACACTCCTCACTGTGATGGAGTCTCCTCGTTCCCTCTACACTCCACACTGTGATGGAGTCTCCTCATTCCCTCTACACTCCTCACTGTGATGGAGTCTCCTCGTTCCCTCTACACTCCTCACCGTGATGGAGTCTCCTCGTTCCCTCTACACTCCTCACTGTGATGGAGTCTCCTCGTTCCCTGTACACTCCTCACTGTGATGGAGTCTCCTCATTCCCTCTACACTCCTCACCGCGATAGAGTCACCTCGTTCCCTCTACACTACTCACTGTGATGGAGTCTCCCCATTACCTGTACACTCCTCACCGTGATGGAGTCTCCTCGTTCCCTCTACACTCCTCACCGTGATGGAGTCTCCCCATTACCTGTACACTCCTCACCGCGATAGAGTCTCCTCGTTCCCTCTACACTCCTCACCGCGATGGAGTCTCCCCATTACCTGTACACTCCTCAACGCAATGGAGTCTCCTTGTTCCCTCTACACTCCTCACCGTGATGGAGTCTCCTTGTTCCCTCTACACTCCTCACCATGATGGAGTCTCCTCGTTCCCTCTACACTCCTCACCGCGATAGAGTCACCTCGTTCCCTGTACACTCCTCACCGTGATGGAGTCTCCTCGTTCACTCTACACTCCTCACCGTGATGGAGTCTCCTCGTTCCCTCTACACTCCTCACCATGATGGAGTCTCCTCGTTCCCTCTACACTCCTCACCGTGATAGAGTCTCCTCGTTCACTCTACACTCCTCACCGTGATGGAGTCTCCTCGTTCCCTCTACACTCCTCACCGTGATGGAGTCTCCTCGTTCCCTCTACACTCCTCACCGTGATGGAGTCTCCTCGTTCCCTCTACACTCCTCACCGTGATGGAGTCTCCTCGTTCACTCTACACTCCTCACCGTGATGGAGTCTCCTCGTTCCCTCTACACTCCTCACCGTGATGGAGTCTCCTCGTTCCCTCTACACTCCTCACCGTGATGGAGTCTCCTCGTTCCCTCTACACTCCTCACCGTGATGGAGTCTCCTCGTTCACTCTACACTCCTCACCGTGATGGAGTCTCCTCGTTCACTCTACACTCCTCACCGTGATGGAGTCTCCTCGTTCCCTCTACACTCCTCACCGTGATGGAGTCTCCTCGTTCCCTCTACACTCCTCACCGTGATGGAGTCTCCTCGTTCCCTCTACACTCCTCACCGTGATGGAGTCTCCTCATTCCCTCTACACTCCTCACCATGATGGAGTCTCCTTGTTCCCTCTACACTCCTCACCGTGATGGAGTCTCCTCGTTCCCTCTACACTCCTCACCGTGATGGAGTCTCCTCGTTCACTCTACACTCCTCACCGTGATGGAGTCTCCTCGTTCACTCTACACTCCTCACCGTGATGGAGTCTCCTCGTTCCCTCTACACTCCTCACCGTGATGGAGTCTCCTCGTTCCCTCTACACTCCTCACCATGATGGAGTCTCCTCATTCCTGTAGTGATCTAATATTATAGTTCCTCGTTGATGGTATATGGTTATTAAAAGTATTGTCCCGCAGCAAAACCCGTTCTCCAGAGAGAGACAATTTTATTGACTTCCAAAACAGAACATTATTACAGATGGCAAAATCCAACAGAGTACATGACAAGGAATATCTTCTCCTAGACCCGTGACTCCAGACCCTTCTCTCAGAGATATATCTTCTAGACTGCCTGACATCCTGACTGTCTTCTCATATACTAATCTGACACTGGGTGGGGGTCAACCAAATGTTTACCATGAATACCCCCCTCAATTCTAATTACCATCAGTAAATACTCCCTTTGAAATGTTCATCTAGGTTAAAAGGCTATTCCTCACACACACACAACTTGCATAAGATTTACACATCAAAGGGTAACAGATAACATTGTCAACTTATATCTGGCCTGGTCACTAATACTGTGTGTGGAATATATATATCCAATACATATATATATAATACATAAAGTCCCACATAAATCGGCCAACACATTACAACATATACCCCCACTTGGGTCGTTCTAACTACTAGAACTGACCCATAAATCAAGCGACAAACATAGCGTTACCGACTTGAGGTATTGAATGCTTCACAATGGCTCATATGAAATATAAAGTTGAAACTGGTTACATCTCTCTTCACCAGCCTCTAAAATATCCCCATGAAACAGTCATTAGATAATATAGCTTTAGACCATGACTTGAAAAGGGTTTGGTAAACATCCTTGGCCCATATAGCTGTTAGGCCTTATTATATCACATCAAGATCTTGAATATTGCACAAAAACGAGTGGATGTCACAGTCCATTCTTCAATTCTCAACTTCAACTTCATCACATCTCTCATTGAAAGTAAACTTGGTGTGCTGGGAGCTCCGATCCACATAAATCCAGGATTCTCATCTCCAGGCTCAGGGTTTTCATTTTTTTTTTAAAGATGCTTTTGCACAAACACAAGCAAATCCCGAAATTCTACTTCCATCTTTATAGTAAGAAGAACCATCAATGTACCAGCTCTCACTTTCAAGTTCAAACGGTTTGCATACGGCAGAAAAAACTGCTATTGCTGTACTTTGTAATTTGCTGTAGGCCGACTCCTCATTGCCTCCACAATAGAGCAGTTACTTGAATCATTCAGTCCATAATTCCACCTGAATGGTATACCAATCTATATACCAATCTATAATCCATATATCCATATAATCCATATATAATCCCCCACTTTCAGATAGAATCAGCTTGACATCAGCGTTTATCAGATCTTCTATCCAGACAAAGCAGCAGTGGAAAATCTTGCCAGTAAAGTTAGGTCTTTTTTCATCCATATGTCAATATTATTAATGACTGATTCAACAAAGTTTCAAATCATGACTGGAGTGATGAATTTCACTCACCCCTCTTATAAATTTAGGAAAACCACCCAACATACTATAATTTATGTTATGCCAAGCCATTGTGCAGCATCTCACCTTAGATGTCAAATATATAGATCAATATGCAATATGCCAACACATTACAACAATTCCCTCTACACTCCTCACCATGATGGAGTCTCCTCGTTCCCTCTACACTCCTCACCATGATGGAGTCTCCTAATTCCCTCTACATTCCTCCAATATTACTCTCTTCACTCTATCCCCCATTATTACCAAGTCTCTGCACTCTCTCTCATGCCCCGTACACACGGTCGGAAATTCCGACCACAAAATCCGTCGGATTTTTTCCGACGGATTTTGTCCGACACCGGTGTTGCATACACACGGTCGGACAAAGTTGTCAGAAAATCCGATCATCCTGAACGTGGTGACGTTCGTTGCGTACGACGGGACTACGTAGAGGCTAGTAGCCAATAGCTTTGGTCTTGTAATGTGATCTGAGCATGCATGGCACTTTGTCCGTCGGAATTCGCTACACAAATTCGGAAAAAGTCCGATAGGACTTTGTTGTCGGAAAATTTGAGAGCAGGAGATAAAACTTTGTCCGTCGGAAAATCCGACGGAAAAAGTCCGATGGAGCCTACACACGGTCGGAATTTCCGACAACATTGTCCGATAGGACATTTTCCGTCGGAAAAACCGACCGTGTGTATGGGGCATAACTGGTACTTGGGTGGACCTTGCCTTGGCAGGTCCCCTGAGGAAAGGAGTCTACCTGGTTTCAGCCAGGTAGATCACAAATACCCTGGTCCCTGTCAGGAGTTTTTTTAAGATCAGAGCCAGAGTCATTTCTCTTCAGGCCTCATCCAATTAGGGCCCTAGAATGCACTGCGCATTGTGTTGGGGGATGCTCGACCGGTAAAGATCCTGCCAAGGGCCCTGCAAATTCGGGTGTTCGCCGAATGGGAGAACAGGCGATGTTTAGACCGAGCTTTTGCTCAGCCTGAACAGTTTGCCCAAATCTATTTGTTAGTACCAGTGAGACCTTTTGCCATGTCACAATCAGAGAAAAGTCCTGCAGGCTGTGGTCCCCACCCAGTCTATTAAGATACTTTTAATGCTCTTATATGCTGTCCTGGAAGATGACTAGGGAAAACCAGCACTAGACATACTGATACCATATATACTCGAGTATAAGCCGAGTTTTTCAGCACATTTTTTTGTGCTGAAAATGCCCCCCTTGGCTTATACTCGAGTCACGCACTTTTCTGCAGCAAAAAATTACATTTTCCGACCCGACTTTGCGGCCCCGTATCTCGGGGCCACTTGGGGCTAGGAACCCCAAATTTGGATATGTTGTAGTGTTGGTTCCAATGGGTTTGCACCCCATTTGGGGTTCCTAGCACTAAGTGGTCCCGAGAGTGGCATCCTTCGGTTCTCTAGATTTCTGAAGAGGGCAATAGAGAGACTTCTTTTAAACCTTTAACCTGGCAGTGTGTGTTTCCTTTTTTAGTGGGAGGAGCCTCTAACTCGCCTATGCAGAGTCATAAGATTATTGGAAATAAAGTTACCAGTAAGTATAACTATAATTTTCTGTCTGGCTTCGAATCCTTTTGATGTCCCCAGTAAGAAGATTCTCAGTAATGTACAGATTAATAAAATTGTCAAATTAATCTAATATTAGCAGTAAAGTGTTTATAGTTTATAGTGTCCCAAACACAGGAAAAGATTTTAAAATAAATTGCTATATATTATTTTAACAAAAACATTTTTGTATGATCATTGGTCAATAATAATTGTATACATTTCAAAATTTAGTTTGTCTTTCCTTAAAGTGGTGTTTCCCCCTAAAAAAAAAAATGCTTAAAATTCCTAAAATAAAATAATTGGAATTTTTTTTTTTTTTTTGTACCCACATCTAAATGCCTGTTGCTAGGGGGTCCCTCGTAATCTGCCTCCTTCGGTGCCTGGGCTGGTGACATCACTTACACTCGGTGCAGGAAGGGCTCCCTGTGACTGTGCAGCCAATCACGGCACGTGGCGCCGCTCGCGCATGTGCAGTGGGTGCCCGGCTGTGAAGCCACAGCCGGGTGCCCACAGTTGCAATGCCGGCCCTGCCGAGCGGATCGGGGGGCGAGCAGAGCTTTGACCCCCCGCATCTCTGGACCCTGGAATAGGTAAGTGTCCGATTATTAAAAGTCAGCAGCTGCAGTATTTGTAGTCCACGTAGCCCTCTGGGTTTTTTCTTCCTCTAATGATTTGAATGGGATGTGTTGCTATTTTACTGGCTCGCCCTGAACTCTAATGCCGCGTACACACGACCGGACTTTCCGTCAGAATAAACTCTGGCGGTCTTCCCGACGGAGTTCCTGAATGAACGGACTTGCCCACACATGATCGGACCGAACGAATGGACTTGCCCAGACAATCGAACCAAAGTTCATTCGTTTCGAACGTGATGACGCACGACGGGACTAGAAAAGGAAGTTCAATAGCCAGTAGCCGATAGCTGCCCCTGCGTCGTATTTGGTCCATCGGACCAGCATACAAACGAACGCTTTTCCCGATAGAAACTAATTCCATCGGAAAGATTTAAAGCATGTTCTATTTCTAGGTCCGTCTGAATTTTTTAAAGAAAAATGATCGGATTATCCCACACACGATCGGAATATCCGACCGAATGATTCCGTCTGACCTTTTCTGCCGGAAAGTCCAGACCAAAATGAGGGACAAATGAGGAGGAATGAGGGACATTGCTCCAAATCAGGTATAGTCCCTCGAAAAAAGGGACAGTTGGGAGCTATATGATAGTAAGGCGGGCAATCTGACACTTTGTGGGAACTGACACCCCCAGTGACTCTAATACAGGGATCAGTGCTAAGAATATACACTGACACTGTACTAATGACACTGGCTGGGAAGGGGGTTAACATCTAGGGGCAATCAAAGGGTTAACTGTGCGCCTAACAATGCTTGGTGTGTTTACTGTGTGCTGATTTTACTAAGGGATGTGCTGGCTTTTAGGCAGGCCATACACGATGCAAATTTCTTTCCTGCAACCATGGGTTACAGTAGTGACATAGGGGGTCAGTAGGGTACCAGGCATCTATCACATCAGGAAGTTTAGTAGAGATGAAGAATCTGCCTGAGAATTAAATTTCCCCTGTACACACGATCGGCTTTTCCGACAACAAAACCATGGATTTTTGTTCGAAGGACGTTGGCTCCAACTTGTCTTGCATACACACGGTCACACAGATGTTGGCCAACAATTTACGAACAGGGTGATGTACAAGACGTACAACGAGCTGAGAAAAAGGAAGTTCAATAGCCAGTGCGGCTCCTTCTGCTTGATTCCGAGCATGCATGAATTTTTGTGCGTCGGACTTGTCTACACGCGATCGGAAATTCCGACAACACAGTTTTGTTGGCGGTAAATTTGAGAACCTGCTCTCAAACATTTGTTAGTGGAAAGTCCGACAGCAAATGTTCGATGGAGCATACACACGGTCGGACTTTCAGCCAACAAGCTCACATCCAAACAAGCTCACATCCAACATTTGTTGTCGGAAAAGCCGATCGTGTGTACGGGGCATAACACTTGAAGATGACAGAGTCCGCATTCACCACCAACCGGAGAGGAAAGTCTTCTTTTGCAGGTGCCTTTCATTGGATATTTTAAGTGACCTGGTAGCTTTAAGACTGGTAGTAAGATGATAAAACAAGCTGTAAATGAATAAACAATCTGTTCTGGCCACCAAAGAAAAGAAGGATGTGTCTTTGTAAACATTCAAAAAGGGGAATTTTGCGATCTAACCTTGAAGTATGACTGTAGTCTGTTTGAAATGCAGGACCGCCATTGAGTGGTTTAGGGGAATCACAGATAATTTCTCTGAAGGCAGATGAATAAATGAGTTCATAGCTCATAGAGTGAGTCAGATCCAATGGAATATCCGGCTCTTGATGAAATTTCAATGTCCTTGTTCTGCTTAAAAAGAAATTTCCTCGGCACAAACCGCAGGAATGCACAAATAGCGTTGGCGTCTAGCTTTGTTTTTGCATGTCGATACCCTGGTTACTTCCGTTTTTACCTAAATGAGCCATAAAAAGTGCACAACATTGCTTCTTAAATCTGTCGTTCAAAATTATAGGTGAAATAATAGGATTGTTGTGTATATACTATAAAATTATTTCCTTGGAGTTTATTAAAGTGTTACCAAACCCACAACAGTAAAATCAGTTTGCATATGCAGTAAAGCATGGGTGCCCAACCTTTTGAAGCGCGAGGGCCACTTAAGCGACCTGGTAACCGGTCGCGGGCCACAATGAGCGGTGCGGGTGGATGGCATGTCCGTGTCCACTTTGCATTTGCAGAGCAGACACGGACGCAGCCCACAATACTTTTTAGTGGATCGTATTGGAGGTAGAACACAAGTCAGTTTATGTCTGCCACTACTTAGAGGTGAATGGAGGGTCCAATTGGTCGGACTGTCGGACTGACCACGTGAAAGGGGCCCAAGGCTGCTTTCACACTGATGTGCTGTGGTTTACCCGCACCACGTGTGCAATGCAATGTACCTTTGGCTTTCCTGCAGTTTGCAATAGACTTCTATTATATTCTGCAGGTTTGGTGCACTTTCAGAAAGCTCACCAAACTCGCAGGTAATAACAGAAGTCTCTAGCTCAGTGCAGGTAACCCGCAGGTAAACTGCTCTGCACCTGCGGATCAGTTTGAAAGCAGCCCAGTAACCACTGCAGAACAGATATGCCCATATATACACTGTGATTTTAGTAATAAACTGACCTTTAATAACATTATTATTTCTATTCTATCCCAGAGCAGGAGGTCGCGGGCCACATCAGAGGGCTCCGCGGGCCACTGGTTGGGCACCCCTGCAGTAAAGCATGCTTATCATACTCACTTTGGAACCTAACGGGTTAATCATCTGCATTGTGTAAAAAGTCTGTTTGATCCTGTCTTCTCTGATCCTCCCATTCTTCTACAGTCCCAAAACCATCTCCTGATAGAACAGAGCCTTGGGGGCAAGCTGCACATGCTCAGTTTGGTGTGTATTGCTAGAGAGGTTTTTTTTTTCTTCGGAGAGTGCATGTGATCAGCACAGGGCCAATCAGCACTGTCCAGGCAAAGGGTCATGGAGCCTCATAGGACAGTCAGGGAAGAATGTAAACTCCTACAAGCTTTAACCAGTGCTCTGCTGGACACTGAAATAATTCACAAGACTGCTCTAGCTGCTGATGAGAAAGATATTTAGCTGTTTATATTTACTAAAACTATTGCATTACATTGTCTGTGTACTGTGGGAAACCAGATATAGTCAGGGCCGGATTAACATTGGGGCTATTGGAGCTGCAGCACCAGGCCCCTACCATAATATAGGCCCAGGCTGCCCAGTTTCACTGTCACAATTTTCTGCCACTTGTAAACATAGAAGCCCGGCTTCTGTGCTACAAGTGACAGCATGCTGCTCCCTCAGAACCTCCCTGCACAGCATGCAGGGTGGACACAGGGGGACAGCTGCCGGGGCATGGATGTGTGTAGGAGCTTCTGAGAGGGCTTGGTGGCTGAGAAACAGCCCGGTGCTCGAGTTCCAATGCCCGGGCCCCCTGCTGGACTATCATACTGTCACGCTGCTGCTGGGTGGAGAGGAAGAGCCACTAATGGACTGTGTGGAAGGCCGAGACTGATGGCTTCTGAGAGGTGAGCAGATGGGGAAGGGTGTTTCTGTAAAGGTGAGGGCAGTGGGGGAGCAGGAGCCAGAGCTGGAGCAGCTGAATGCAGAGGTTATCATTCCTCTGGGGGAGGAATGGTTAGGAAGTGGCTGCAGAGATCTGTGAGAGAAGAGTGCAGAGGTGAGCTTTGGATGTGGAGGCCCAAGTGTTCTCTCTGCATAGCAAACCTCTGAACCCTGCACTCTATGCCTAACACCTTCCTGTGCATTATGATGTCCTGACCACATTGCTCTGTGTAATACGCTGTCCTGACCCCATCGCTCTATGTATTACATTGTCCTGACCCGAGCACTCTGTGTATTACATATTACACTCCTGACCCCAGTACTCTGTGTATTACACTCCTGACCCCATCACTCTGTGTATTACATTGTCCTGACCCCAGCACTCTGTGTATTACACTCCTGACCCCATCGCTCTGTGTATTACATTGTCCTGACCCCAGCACTCTGTGTATTACACTCCTGACCCCATCGCTCTGTGTATTACATTGTCCTGACCCCATCGCTCTGTGTAATATGCTGTCCTGAACCCAGCGATCTGTGTATTACGCTATCCTAATCCCAGCGCTTTGTGTATTACGCTGTCCTGACCCCATCGCTCTATGTGTACTAAGCTGTCCTGACCCCGTCACTCTGTGTATTACGCTGTCCTAACCCCAGCGCTCTGTGTATTACCCTGTCCTGACCCCATCGCTCTGAGTAATATGCTGTCCTGACCCCATCAATCTGTGTATTATGCTGTCCTGACACCATTGCTCTGTGCATTACGCTGTCCTGACCCCAGAACTCTGTGTATTACACTTCTGCCCCATCGCTCTGTATAATACGTTGTCCTGACAACATCGCTATGTGTATTACGCTGTCCTGACACCAGCACTCTGTGTATTACACTCCTGACCCCATCGTTCTGTGTAATACGCTGTCCTGACCCCATCGCTCTGTGTATTACACTCCTGACCCCAGTGCTCTATGTATTACACTCCTGACCCCAGTGCTCTATGTTTTACACTCCTGAACCCAGCACTCTGTGTATTATGCTGTCCTGACCCCAGCACTCTATGTATTACACTCCTGACCCCAGCACTCTATGTATTACACTCCTGACCCCAGCACTCTGTGTATTATGCTGTCCTAACCCCAGCACTCTATGTATTACACTCCTGACCCCAATACTCTATGTATTACACTCCTGACCCCAGTGCTCTGTGTATTACACTCCTGACCCCAGTGCTCTGTGTATTACACTCATGACCCCAGCACGCTATGTATTACACTCATGACCCCAGCACGCTATGTATTACACTCATGACCCCAGCGCTCTGTGTATTACACTCCTGACCCCAGCACTCTGTGTATTACGTTGTCCTGACCCCAGCACTCTATGTATTACACTCCTGACCCCAGTGCTCTGTGTATTACACTCCTGAACCCTATGCTTGTGTGTTATGCCCCTCTGCTTTGATTTAACAATGTACTTTTAAGACCCTCCCACTGTACAATTTGGCCACACCCACCCTATGATGTGGTGTGCTGCAGGAATGGGGGGGAGGGGAGAGTTCCTGCACCGATTCTCTGAGAAGAAAAGCCCTGGGTTCAGCTGCCCAAAAAGAACAGGCCGCGCAGGGAAAGCAATAGGCCGATGGGAAGCAATTTCCCCTGGCCTGACCGGTCCTGCATTCTGCACTCACCGCCTGGGCTGGGTGGCGGCGGGATTAATAATGGGCACCGGGCGGACAGTCCTAATGGAAGCCTGGTATTCGGCTTCCATAGTGTTGTGTTAGGTCTGCACAACTGTGCCCTTCAACCTCACCTTCAGCCCCACACACCGATTCAGGGCTCTTATGGAAGCCTGGGACTTTAGAAGCTTTGGGCCTGTGCTGCTGCATCCTTTCACTTCAGAGCGCACACTGACCGCAGGGCCCTTAAGGCCCATCAAAATCTTTAGCACCAGGCCTATGATGCTCTTAATCCTGTCCTGGATATAGTAAATGCAGGATCCTGGGTTTAGTAACACTTTAAGGGACACAAAATTTGATTATACTGCCCCCTACCAGAGGATTTGGACACTGGCAAACAATAATGCAATTGGCCTAGCTGGGTATAAAGCCCCCCAGCATGCTTTAATTTTGTAGAAATGCAGTATTAGGAGTAGATCACAAACCAATGTCTCTTAACCACTTTCAGACCGGACCATTTTGCTGGCTTAAGACCAGACAACTTTTTGCGATTCAGCACTGCACTGCTTTAACTGACAATTGCGCGGTCGTGCGACGTGGCTCCCAAACAAAATTGATGTCCTTTTTTTCCCACAAATATAACTTTCTTTTGGTGGTATTTGATCGCCCCTGCGGTTTTTATTTTTTGTGTTATAAACAAAAAAAGAGCGACAATATTGAAAAAACGCATTCTTTTTTACTTTTTGCTATAATAAATATCCCCCAAAAATATATAAAAAAACATTTTTTTCCCTCAGTTTAGGCCGATACGTATTCTTCTACATATTTTTGGTAAAAAAATCGCAATAAGGGATTATTGATTGGTTTGCGCAAAAGTTATAGCGTTTACAAAATAGGGGATAGTTTTATAGCATTTTTATTAATAATTTTTTTTTACTAGTAATGGCGGCGATCATCGATTTTTATTGTGACTGCAACATTATGGCGGACACATCGGACATTTTTGGGCCCATTGTCATTTATACAGCAATCAGTGCTATTTAAATGCACTGATTCCTGTGTAAATGACACTGGCAGTGAAGGGGTTAACCAGGGGGTGGCAGTGTAGGGGTTAAGTGTTCCTAGGGGTGTGTTACTAACTGTGAGGGGTGTGGCTGTGTTTTAGTGAACACTGATCTCTGCTCCAATCACAGGGAGCAGAGATCAGTGTCACTTGCTGCTAGGCACAATGGGAAGATGCTGTTTACTTCCGCCTCTCCCCGTTCAGTCTTCCCGTGAGACGATCGCGGGTATCCCCACAGCGATTGAGTCCACGGGACCCGCGACCGGACTCACGGGGGTCCCGACCGGCATGCGTGCGTGCCGCCGCAGGCATTCGTGCGTGCCGCCGCCGGCACGCACGCGATGGCATGGCGGCATTATTAAATGGACGTACCTGTACGCCCTTATGCCTGTCCGTGCCATTCGTCGTGCGCCGGTTGGGAAGCGGTAAATGAACTCCAAGAAACACATATTATGGAAATTTGCAAACATCTTGTTTTCTTTCTTGTTCAGTAAGTGACGCACAATTCAGTTCTTTAGAGATAATTGGGACATCTGAAGCTCAAAGAACTGCCTAAAGAACCTTAAGCCTTGTACACACGGTCAGATTATTGGACAAATTTGTCAGTTTTTTGTTTGATGCTAGTCTAAAATCGAAAGTGAAGAGTGTACTCACCATAAGAAAATTTTCTGATGGCAGAAGTCAATGTCAGAAGTGACGTAATGTGTTGAATTGTTTTGTATGTGTTCTTTCATTTCTGAGCATGCCTAGTCTTGCTCTTCAGGTTTTTTGTTTGGTCAGAAAACCGTACTAATGAAAAGAAAATTGGACGTTGTGGTCACATCAGACAAAAATTTTCAAGCCTGCACATCCAGTTTTTGTCTGCCGAAAATTCGTAATTGGCAGTCAAAAGCAGCATACTAACGATCAGAAAATTGGCAGATCGTTCATCGCATGAAATTATCTTCCGATTTTCTTTAGAGCAAGACTAGGCATGCTCATAAATGAGAAAACACATACAAAACAATTCAACATATTACGTCACTTTTGACGCTGAATTCTGGTGAGTACCCTATTCACTTTGGATTTAAGACTAGCATCAAACAAAAAAACTGATGAAAATTCATCCAATAAACTGACCATCTGTACAAGGCTTTAGGCCCCATACACACTATTAGATTTTCTGCAGTTTTTTGTCTTCAGATTTACCAAAACCATATAATATGAGGTCAAACGTTAATGCCCCGTACACACGATCGGATTTTCCGCCAGCAAAAGTCCGATGTGAGCTTTTGGTCGAAAATTTCTGACCGTGTGTATTCTCCATCTGACTTTTGCTGGCGGAATTCCCACCAGCAAAAGATTGAGAGCAGGTTCTCAATTTTACGGTCAGAAAAAGTTCTGATCGTCTGTACCAATTCCGACGTGCAAAATTCCTACGCATGCTTAGGAACAATTCAACGCATGCTCGGAAGCATTGAACTTCATTTTCTCAGCTTGTCGTAGTGTTATACGTCACCGTGTTCTTGACGGTTGAAAGTTCAGAGAACTTTTGTGTGACCATGTGTATGCAAGCCAAGCTTGAGCGGAATTCCGTCGGAAAAAACATGCAAGTTTTTTTCCAACGGAAAATCCGATCGTGTATATGTGGCACAAGAGTTCAAATTTGTATGCAATCAGGCAGGCCCTTGCACTACACGGATTTGGTAAATATGAAGAAAAATCTGCAGAAAAGCTGGTACCCCTATACTATATCAGGAATGACAAACAGTGGCTGTGAGGTAAACCCGCACTAGACAGTGAAGAGACATTTCCTTCTGATGTACTGTATGTAGCTGGACAGGGAGACAGTGAACAATGTTCTATTTGGGAAGAAAGGCCAAAACCTCCTTATGCCGCAAACACACGGTCGGAATTCTCGTCGGAAAAAGCTCTGATAGTTTTCCCATCGGAATTCCGACGGAATTTCACTCAAACTGTCTTGCCTACACACGGTCACACCAAATTCCGACGGTTAATAACACCATGGCATACAAGACGTTCGACTGCACTATAAAAGGGAAGTTTAATGCTTCCGAGCATGCGTCAAATTGTTTCCGAGCATGCGTCAGAATTTTGCGTGTCGGAATTGCATACACACGATTGGAAAATCCAATAGAAAGGTTTTCCGTCTAAAAAAATTAAGAACAGGCTCTCAATCCAAAGTCCGTCGGAAATTCCGACAGAAAAAGACCAATGGGCATACACACGGTCGGAAAATCCGATGAAACGCTCCCATCTGACTGTTTCCATCGGAAATTCCGACCATGTGTACGCGGCATTAGAAGTTGGCTTCAACATCACCTTATGTGAGATCAGAAAGGGTTACTTACAGAACAAGGCTGCCTGCTCAGACTGCTTTCAGACTTATTAAATCACACAGGATATTTCTATATAAAGTAGTGAGTAATAATAAAGAAACTGCTGGACATCATTTCTCAGGGAGGGCTTCCTGATAATTACAGTGGAACATGCCTGTGCAATGTGCATCAGCACGGTTATTTTTATTTTCCATTGAGATAGTATTTGACAGGGTGACAACCTAGGAGAAAAACTGGGAGACAGGGACAGAACATTGTCACCCTATAAAAGAAAGCACCTTAATGGCAGGATCACCAGGTATTTATTTAAAGCTGTGAGTTTACCCTTTCATGACTAAGCCTATTTCTGACAAGTTAAAATCTGTATTTTTTGCTAGAAAATTACTTAGAACCCCCAAACAATATATATATATATATATTTTAGCAGAGAATCTAGAGAATAAAATGGCGATTGTTGCAATATTTTATGTCACACGGTATTTGTGCAGCGGTGTTTTAAGCGTAACTTTTTGGGAAAAAGATACTTTCATGAATTAAAAAAAAAAACAAACAGTAAAGTTAGCCCAATTTTTAATGCGAAAGATGATGTTACGCCAAGTAAATAGATACCAAACATGTCACGCTTTATAATTGCATGCACTCGTTGAATGGTGACAAACTACGGTAAAAATCTCCATAGGCGACGTTTTAAAAATGTTTTACGGTTACCAGGTTAGAGTTATGGAGAAGGTCTAGTTCTAGAATTATTGCTCTCCCTCTGACGATCGCGGCGATACCTCACATGTGTAATTTGAACACCGTTTACATATGCGGGCGACTTCCGTATGCGTTTTCTTTGCTGCGCGAGCTTGCGGGGACAGGGGAGCTTTAAAAAAAAAATTTTTTTTTTCTTATTTATTTTATTTAATTTTATAGAATTAAATTGTGTTTTCAAAAAAATAAAAAATGTGATAATTTTTATTGCTGTCAAAAGGAATGTAAACATCCCTTGTGACAGTAATAGGTGGTGACAGGTACTCTTTATGGAGGTATCGGGGGTTTAAAAGACCCCCGATCGTTCCTTTGCACTTCAAAGTATTCAGATCACCGAAAACAGCCAATCTGAATACTGTATTTTTTAAAAAAATCAGCGCCATTGGCAGCCGAGTAAACTGGAAGTGTCGTTGTGACGTCACTTACATGTTTACATTCAGGAGCCCGGAACGAACCCATTTCCAGCTTAGTTCCAGTCTGTCTCTAAGCGCCAGAAGTGGCGCATCTCAGATCGGAACTCCCGGTGGGACGGGAGGCCCGGTAAGAGCAGCGAGAGGCGGCGGGAGGGGACCTCCGGTTTAGCCGCATCGGTTGTTATACCTGAAAAGCCGATCTCCGTCTCTAAAAAACGGCACCGGGATGATGCCTGCAGCTGCATGCTCATGGCACAGCTTGCTTTGCAATACAAGGCCCACCTGTCGAGAGGCCACATATTAACCGCCAAGGGGGTTAATGTCATTTTCAATATTTTTAACCCCTTCCCGCCGAGCGTATGCAGATGTGCGTACTCGGCTTTCGGGGGTTAAAAATATTGAAAATGACATTAACCCCCTTGGCGGTTAATACGTGGCCTCTCGACAGGTGGGCCTTGTATTGCAAAGCAAGCTGTGCCATGAGCATGCGCCCTGCGTGCACTCGGCACAGTTACCGGTGGCTAACGGAAAGATCCCAATCGCTGCTTGCGATCAGGAGCTTTCTGATCATGTGACCACCGTGATAGCCAATCAGGGCGTTCACATGATCATATACCCCACCTTACTTCCCGGCATCTGAAACCCGTTAGGGCCAGGAGGTGCCAGCGCCAAGGGGTTAACGTGGTGAAACTTCATATTAGATTTTACCTACGGCACTGCAGTGACTTGTGGCTTTACTACTGGACAACCAAGTAGGGTAGAATTCTGTTGAACAGTATAGACAAATCAATGATAACTCTCTTGCATTAGTATGGTTCACCCGAAGTGAATTTTGAACCAATTTTAGCCAGGTACAAGCAAACATTTAAGAAAAAAAATGCTTTTAAGACAGAATTGCAGTTTTGCATCAAATAAATCACTACTTAGAAAATAAATGTAAAATGTTAAGTGGATTATTTTCCATATCTGTGACCTTTTCCTAAAGGTATTTACATAATAAAAGCAACACCAGAGAACAAAAATGTTTATTCAATACATATGCTTTATTCATTCATTTTGTATTTATTTTTCAGAATATACATCTTTGGTTGTATAAGCACTAGTCCCAAACTACATCCATACTGGAGAAATTCTAATGTATTTATTGTGTAAATGTAAAACATAAAAGGTGAATTTTGCATTCGGTACTGAAATGAAATGTCCTGTCGTTACCAGTTACTATGAATGAATATTGCAGTTCCCTATTTAAGACCATTGTGTTCTAGAGCTCAGACATATTCAGAAGCCTTTGTTGATTTATGGGAGAAAAATAAAGTTTGGAGAATTTGAATTTTCTGAAGTGATTAAACATTGACTTTGGCTTTGTATTTATTTTTCTTTGAAAAAGAAAGCCATTTATGTGCAAAACATGCTGATGTGTCGGGTCGGTGCCTTGTAACGCATGTTACAATATTTCTAGAACGGGTGCTTGGAAGTGGCAATCAGATCCTCTGTTACTGTATGAAGTCTATGTAAAATTGCAGACCTTGATTTTTCTTCAGACTCCTCCTCACAATAAATGTCACAAAGCTGAGCTTGACAATACATAAATGTACCGTGTGTGTGTTTTTGTCTTCTTGCTTTCATAGATGCTTGAATAACATTACATTTTGATTTTCTGTTACATTTGCTTATGTCAATCATTTACAGTAAAATTTTACAGCATTCTCTGGCAAATAATACATTCTTGGGACCTGTTCTGTACTCCGGCCATTGTTCTTAAAGGGTAAGTTCACCTTTACAGAAAAATCTGTAAGCCCCCGTACACACGGTCGGAAATTCCGACCACAAAACCTGTCTTTTTTTTTACCGACGGATTTTGTCCGAAACTGGTGTTGCATACACACAGTCGGACAAAGTTGTCGGAAAATCCGATAATTCCGAACGTGGTGACGTTCGTTGCGTACTACGGAACTACGTAGAGGCTAGTAGCCAATGGCTTTGGTCTCATAATTTGATCTGAGCATGCGTAGCACTTTGTCCGACGGAATTCCCTACACACGATCGGAAAAAGTCAGATCGGATTTTGTTGTCAGAAAATTTGAAATCCTGCTCTCAAATTTTTTCCATTGGGAATTCTGACGGAAAAAGTCAGATTGAGCCCACACACGGGCGGATTTTCCGACAACATGGTCCGATTGGACCTTTTCGGTCGGAATTTCCGACCGTGTGTATGGGGGCTAAGATGAACTTACACAGGACCCCCTCCTCACCCCCCCCCCCAGTGCCGCTGACCTGGAGTGCAATGATCTCCCGTTCTGAGCTGCGGTATAGCTGCCTCATGGGTCCAGGGCTTAGAAATCCCCACAGCTAAATCTCCAAAACATACCCCAGGAGGGACATTTCGGAGCATTCTAATTGGTTGGCGCCGACCAGTCAGTGGGGAATAAGATGCGTAAACGCAGAGGAGATTTCTAAGGTATTAGAAAAAGACTGTTGCAATGGAAGGGAGGGGTAGAATAAAGAGGGTAAAAGGGGAAAGGCAAACCTGTTGGTAAGTTTAGAAGGGAGGTAGGGGTCAACACTGAGGTGAGAAAAGAAGGGGGAGCAGGGAAGCATTAACAGGATAAACAAGAAGGAGGAAGCTGCTGGAAGGAGAGAAGGGGTACGCTAGACAAGGGGTATTTACAGTCTCAACTGGAGGTTGAGCATATAAAGGCAGCGGGTGTTTGTGGAAAAATATATAATAAGCCAAAGGGGTAACAGCAGGGCTGGATTCCCCAGTAGGCATGTTCCTACAGGCGTCTTTCCTAGATGGGTGCCCTGGCCCGTCTCTTTAATCATGCAGTCACTGCACCCCTCCCCTACCCCCATTACTCTGCAAAACTTTCCCCCGAACTTCAAAGCAACTTCTCCCCAGTTGCCCTCTGACTTCAGCCAGAGCAGCCCGCCCGCCCATCTGTCTGACACTCAGTTGAGGATCTCGCGCAGCCTCAGCACAGGAGCTGGGTAGGCACATGAGCAAGCAAACAAGGGTAACCAATGACTTCTGCAGGGAGCAGAGGGGACTGCTAGTCCCGGCTACAGGTACTGGGGGGAAATCCTATTTCTTTTTCTCACTTTGTAACTTTTACACATGACTCTCCACCTGTTGGGAATGCTGAGCCTTGTGGTCCCATAGCAGCTGGAGCACTCTGGTACAGGATGTGATTAGACCAGGCAGGCAGCACAGAGTTAAAGGGGGTCCTGTTTTACAAGAAAAAAGTATGAAAGTGTAAAAGTCATTGGTGGAAGAAGGACAGGTTTTTGTATGTCAAAAAAGTGGCTTAGGAGATTCTCAGGAGTGCGCCAAGAGGTCACCGATGCAGGCGCGGAGACTTTCCACAGGGGGTGACTACAGATCATGGGGCACCACACAAAATTTTGATGGGGCAACATGGTGAGCTCAGTATTGTCATTGATATAAACAAAACATGGGGTGAGGACCTGGGAGGATGGTCATCATGGTCAGACCAGTACAGTAAAACACTGTTCTGCTCCGGCAACTCGCCTAATGAGGATTCTCTGTACTTCCTCACCCTGGGACAATGATGTCCTCATGTGGGAACACTAACAGACAGACTGTATGTACTTTCTTGGATAGAGGGAGAGGGGCGTGGTCATGTCATTACTAGGATTGGGGGAGGGGCGAGGTCATGTCATTACTAGGTTGGGGGGAAGGAGGTGATGTCATTACTAGGATGGGGGGAGGTCATGCCATTACTAGGATGGGGGTAGGGCGAGGTCATGTCATTACTAGGTTGGGGGGAGGGAGGTGATGTCATTACTAGGATGGGGGGGAGGTTATGCCATTACTAGGATGGTTTGGAGGGAGGTCATGTCATTACTAGGATCGTGGGGAGAGGGCATGTCATTATTAGGATGGTGGGGGAAAGTGTTTCAGAACTTTCTGTCTATAGGCTCCTGAGAGGTAAATCCAGTCCTGGGTAACAGGGATGTGAGTGGAAAGAGAATAGTTGGGCTAATAAACTAAAAAGTTGGAACATTCAGAGAATGGGTAAATAGTATTAAGTAGTGAAAGATTTTTGTTTTTCAAAATAATTTGTTCTGTAATCCAGAAGGGAAATTAGGATGGCGCAGGGGATGGGGGATTCCATAACCGCTAAACATCCCTTCACAAGTATTCCAGGTCAGGGCTATAGTGTGGTGTTTATGCAAAGCAGGTGTCAGGAGAGCTAAACCAAGTTTACCAAAAATATAGCTCCTCCAGGCTGCAAACCATGAAACAAATGATCAGATGGGCTGCATGCCCTGTCACTGCTGCAGAAACATGCAATAATTCGATGCAATAAATTTATTTCCAGGAGATCATAAAAACAGATGTACAGGCATATGGCAAAGGCAGAAAAAGGTGACGTGTTTCACACGACTAGCGTGCTTCGTCAGAACCACCACTCCAGGGGAGTTCACTTGCATAATGTGGACCTCTTCCTAATAAATTGTAGCGGTATCTATGCATCTTCATTACATTGCCTAGCTGGCCGGGTCTCTAAAGGCCCGTACACACGATACAAAAATCAGAAGTAAAATTTCATCTGAACGATCTGCCTATTTTCGGATCGTTAGTATGGTGCTTTTAACAGCCGATTCCTTTTTTTCGTCAGCCAAAAGCTGGATGTGCAGACTATAAAATTTTGGTCGTACGTGAACTCAAAGTCCGATCTTCGTTTAATTAGTACAGTTTTCGTACGAAAGAAATCGGAAGAGAAAGACTACTCATGCTAAGAAACGAAACAATACATACAAAACTAGATGACATATTACATCACTTCTGAAGCTGTATTCTGTCATACGAGCATTTTCGTATGGCGAGTAACCTTTTCACTTTGGACATGAGACTAGCATGCAAAAAAAACGGATAAACGGTCGTCCGAAAATCTGATTGTGTGTACGAGGCTTTAATGAACAGAGACACAGCTTGTCAGCCTTGCACGAGGAACTTCCCCCCACTCCCTTTTTTTCTTCTCACAGACTTATTCACAAGCAAAACAGCCCTCTCTGCCCTTTCATCTAATTCTCCATAGGCAGAGGCAAGTTGGCGAGTCAAGGGAGGAGATGCAAAGAACTCTGGGAGATGGATTTCCCAGAACAGACTGCTTGATTGAAATCAAGAAGCAGAGAACTACACATGCCAAGAAGCAGTACTGCATGGGAGAAGTTTTAACCTGGAGGCTTTCTGGGAGAAGAAGCAGAGCTACCACGAGGCAGGGAAGAGTCTGGACATGGGGGATAGAGGGCTGCGGATTTACACCTGGGTGATCACGCCTGTCACAGTCAGGAAATCAGCGGCGGACATCTGGTGCTAAAATGTAATGAAACAAATGCAATTACCAAGGACAAATAATATAGCAGGGGGCTATCTCTGTGGAGGGGTGCATTGCCTCACACTAGGTGGACAGTGATGTGCTTAACATGTTTCTCGTTGATAAATAACGCTTCTTCTGGAGCATAAAGGGTTAATTACAGTGTTAAACCAAGCAAAATGCGTAGACCACAAAAGAGCGAAGAACAGAGCCAGTGGCAGGTATGACCCCCATATGATTACAAGTAGAAATGTGGATACACAACAAAGGGTTATTATATATGGATATCCAAAGGTTTATTGGGGGTAGCAACATCATCTCCCCATAGTACAAAGTGTAACAATGGAATTGTCCAAGGAAAAACCATCAGCTCTATATATCCCTGATCATGTGCAGCCTCATCTCCCATGCAGTATCCCGACTTCTTCCTAATATAATTAGGGCATAGCAACCAAGGTAGCCTTGCCCTAGGGCCTCCTTTGTATGGTCAGCTCTGCTTCTCACTGACTGGCTGCTAGACCTCCACTGGAGATGACCAGTGGGTCCACACACTAGTTTGGGTTAATACTATCTAATGGTTTTAATTTGTTTTTAATCCATTTTCTAATAAAAGACAATATTTACATATAAATACTATTTTGTGTGTTCCATTACGGTGCCTAACAAGTCCAATTTTTTGTGGTCTCTATTTTGTTCTGTATGATTTAGGGATGAGGCATAGGGTATCACTTTTTATGTCCATGATCGCAATGTCATGGTGACATAATTTATTAATTGTTTCATCTGGGGCTAAAAGAGGACTCCCCAGTGTGCGATGTCCACAGTAAGAGGTGTCAATCAGGCACTGGCAAGGACCGTTACTACAGTATCTTCCCCTGTGGCCTTTGGACACAGGAGTTGGTGAGCGGGCTTTCGCCCAATCCTCCATAAGCCAGCACTCTGATTTACCCTTATTGCCCTGCCTTACTTAGTTACATAGAACTGTGATGCTATTACACTCCGTCTGGTGGTGAAAGCACTTGTTCACTACCCCATAGGATTACAATACTAGTTGCTTGTCAAGCCCTTTGGATGTACGGTGTTCACCTTATTACAGGAGATCAACAAGTGCACCACCATAAAGTAAATAAAGATTTTAAGGGCCCAATCTGTGTTCAGGACACTAGTTGCTTACAAGTGAATCCACACTGGGGGTTAATACAGTGCACTGGGTCAGGTATTGAGGTTAAAGTGAGGTGCCCCTTAAAAAAAAAAAAAAAAATCTAAAAGTCAGCAGCTACAAATACTGCAGCTGCTGACTTTTAATAATCGGACACTTACCTGTCCCAGGGTCCAGCGATGCAGGCCATCGAAGTCCCCCCTTCCCCCACTCCACTCGGCAGCCGCGCAGTCATCTGGGACCTGTCACGTGTTCCAGATGACTGACTGCGCCGAGGGGAAGTGATGTTTTTTTTCCAATTATTTAATTTTTTTAGGAATTTTAAGCCATTTTTTTGGGTGGAAACACCACTTTAAGCAGGCCAGCTGGGACTGTGTTGCTAGGGTGAGCAAGGGAGAGGACTGACAGACGAAGATAAGGTCATTCCTTTACCCTCCTTCTGCCTGGACTCATATAGCCCAATTTATTTGGGGTTGTCAGCTGCTCTATTGAAGTTAACAATACCTTTCTTGAATTGATATTCTCATGTGTTTACCTCTCCTCTTGGGGCCATTTCACTTAAAGGAGTCCTCTAAGAGTTGACCAATTTAACCTTGTTAATTTTTCCTATAACTTTTTGTCTTGTTATACCTCATTATACCTGCTTACTGCTTTATATTACTGTGACTGTTTCAAGAACACAGCAAAAGTTAAGTTTTGATTTCACTATACTCTTTGTCTTTTAATGTGGTATTTACATTACACTACTGCTAGGTGTGCCAGTGGAGTTGAAGAGGCAGAGTGTTGACAGGAGTATTAGTAATGACTCTAGTAATATATTTTTTCTGAATCTTCCTATGAGAAAACAATAACTGGGTACGGGTCTTATTTTTTGCTTTTTTGTAGGCTTTTTTAAGAATGTTGTTGGAATAACCTCGGGCAAGTAATTTAGTTCATAATGTTGATGCTTAGTTTTCAAAGTGGGCATCATTAGAGCCATTACGCATTGCCCATATGTATTGTCCATAAGGAATGGAAGATGACAGTGGTTTGGGATGGAAGCTAGAAGCTTCCAAAATTGTGTTGCCTGCAGTTGGTTTGCAAAATAATTTGCTGTATAGATACCCATCAGGATGTTTGTGTATAGTTAGATCTAGAAAAGTTATGGCTGATAAATTGTAGGTCATTTTAAACTTCAAATTGAACATGTTGTTACAATTGATATATTCAAGAAATTGGTCAAGAAGTGAAAAAGATCCCTCCCAAAAGATCAGTTTATCATCTATGTAACGATACCATGCTAACGCATAGCTCATGTACACAGCGGCTGAATCATCCAAAAATAACCCACGTTCCCACTCCCTCAGGTACAGGTTGGCATATGAGGGCACACAGAACGTGCCCATAGCCACACCCTGCACCTGGAGGTAGTGGAAATCAAGGAAGGAAAAAAAATTGTGCTTCAAAATGAACTCCAAGGATGCCAACACAAATTCAATTAGTGTGTGGTCAAACTGGCTTTGCCTGAGAAGTATCTGTTGAATATTTTTATCCAGCACATTCCAAAAATATGCCTTGTCTACAAGATTTTATAGTTCTTTGATAAAGTTATCAATTAGGGATTTAGGTATGGGATGGTACCACTCAGAATTGTCCAGAATGTTTTTGCACATTCAGATATAGTCTGTGTTATCTTGAATAACGATATTGCCACCTTTATCAGCTAGCTTAATCATTTAGTGGATTTTGCATAAGGCACTTGATTGTCAGGAAAGGCATGGCCGTGCAGCAGGAATTGAATGACAGGGACGCACGTTTGCGGTACGTCAGAGCATGCACGCATGTCACCAACGCTGGGGCTATTTAAACTAAGCGCACCAAGGACTCTTTGCTGTTTGGGCTGCAGCTTCTGTGTGTTCTGACCTGTTACCTGTGCTGATCTCTTATCTTGATCCGGCTTGTTCTCACTAACGCTGTCTGCTTGATCCCACTGACTCCGGCTTGTTTTGCCTGCTGCTCTTCTTATCTGCCTGAATGTTACCAACCCAGCTTGCGTGACCCTGCACCTGCTCATCCAGCCAACCACGGCTCTGCTTTTCAAATCGCATCCGGTTTCTGCTCCTGCTGCGATTCCAGCCTGCCACAGCTCTGGTCTGCCTAACCATTACTGACCTGCCTGCTGCACTTCCAGCCACGGATAACCAGCCATACTGAATACTGGACTGACCCTAGGCACTCCTATGTCACCGTGCTTCTGTGGCTGCTGTCTCAACATCAGTGGCCCACAAGCCGGTGTGGTATGAGAGGCTCTCCTCTACACGCCAGGCTCACGAACCAGGTGCATGACACACATACTTTATATGACTCTTTAGAAAAAAAGCTAAAAGAGCATTTAGAAAAATTCAAAGATATACTTATTAAAAAAAGACAAAAAAGCTTTATCGTGACAGAAAAGCCTTTAGAGAGGAACTTGCGTATAGATGAAATGATCTGTCCAAAGCGACCCATAGGAACAACACCCACGACACAGCAGCAGCCAATGGCTTCAATACTTCCAAACATCCGTCTTTGTCATTTAACTTATCACAATCTGCACCAGCACAATCTGAGGGTCAGATATAAAATGTGCAAAGTGAGTACTAAAGCGCTGATAGGAGAATAAAAATATTAAAAATGTTTTAGAAAACCAAATAAAATAGATAAGATGACCAAATGATATGCTGCACCATTAAAGTGTGTCCTATACTTAAAAGAATAAGCAAATAAATACTAGAGTATAAATAGTGCGCAATATCAACCTTAGTCTATTTAGATCAGCAGGTGAGGTTAAAAGACAAATGTCATGGTATAATAAAATATATAAGTGCTTGCGTGACAATCCCAGGTGCACAAAAATATATATATAAACTTCAAGTTACAATGAGGTTGTAACCAATTTAATAAATAAATAAATACACAATGTGTTAAAAATAAATACAATGTGTTTTAAATAAATAAAGTGCTTCAAAATGTGAGTAAAAACAAGTATGTGTTATAATGTGTCAAAGAAAGGAAATATCCAGTTTATGCCAGTGATGCATATGGGGATATATAAATTCCAAAAGCCAATACAGGCTTGACCTGATGGATTAGCTAATTAATTGATGAATTAATGGGTAAACGGCCGCCAGTTAAATATTATATTAATCCCATAGGTGATAGCAGTCCATTAAATGAGTTAGATAATTAATGAAATAACTCTTCACATCCACTAATGATATCCGGGACACAATTAGAAATGCTAGAGAAAAAAAAAAAAGAGAGAGAGAAAAAAAAGAGAGAAACTTCCCTTTATGCTGGGAATGTAGGGCTTTTTTCCCTTTGGTTCCTCCTGATATCTTGCTCCGGTATGATATAAAAGAGAAAAAGACACAAACAAAAAACCATTGCGCAGCGCTCTATTCAACCATCAAACAAAGAAGATCTTTTAGGTGGTTGCCTACAGCTATACAACTCACATGTACCCAGTAGGTGTTTGCGCGTTCAAATCCTGCTAATGGTCAGGCTCAGATAGGGGGCTGTCAGCCCTTTCCTCCTCACTGTGCTGTACTGTGCTTAGCACTGTCACTTGGGCTCCTCCTCCCGACGCGTGTCATCACAGGTCATCACAGGTCACGTGACTTTCTCCCTTGAGAAAGTCACGTGACCTGTGATGACACGCGTAGGCAACCACCTAAAAGATCTTCTTTGTTTGATGGTTGAATAGTGCGCTGCGCAATGGTTTTTTGTTTGTGTCTTTTTCTCTTTTATATCATACCGGAGCAAGATATCAGGAGGAACCAAAGGGAAAAAAGCCCTACATTCCCAGCATAAAGGGAAGTTTCTTTCTTTTTTTTTTTCTCTCTTTTTTTTCTCTAGCATTTCTAATTGTGTCCCGGATATCATTAGTGGATGTGAAGAGTTATTTCATTATTTATCTAACTCATTTAATGGACTGCTATCACCTATGGGATTAATATAATATTTAACTGGCGGCCGTTTACCCATTAATTCATCAATTAATTAGCTAATCCATCAGGTCAAGCCTGTATTGGCTTTTGGAATTTATATATTCCCATATGCATCACTGGCATAAACTGGATATTTCCTTTCTTTGACACATTATAACACATACTTGTTTTTACTCACATTTTGAAGCACTTTATTTATTTAAAACACATTGTATTTATTTTTAACACATTGTGTATTTATGTATTTATTAAATTGATTACAACCTCATTGTAACTTGAAGTTTATATATATATTTTTGTGCACCTGGGATTGTCACGCAAGCACTTATATATTTTATTATACCATGACATTTGTCTTTTAACCTCACCTGCTGATCTAAATAGACTAAGGTTGATATTGCGCACTATTTACAATCTGAGGGTCAACGCCATCCCAAACGATCACGTCAGGACATTATGTCTATGGACAATTGCTCACACATAGAATATTCTTCCTCCTCACATACTGTCAGAAGCCATGTATCAGACTGAGACAGAAGTACAGTTAAATCCCACTTATTTAATAATAAAAGTAAATAGGACAAACGTAGTCAAAACATAGCCAAAGTTCGTTAACCGGAACGGATAGTCATACAAGCCAAATAGTCAGGAAGCCAGGAATCAGAGTAGTGGAACAGCAAGCAGGATCTGGAGCCAGAATAAATGTCAGCCAAGCAAGTCTTTAACAGGAGTGCAGGAGAAAGTCCCTGTGATGTTGACCAAGGCAAAGGCAGAGATTATTTGGGCTGAACGGCTTAAGTAAGCAGGACTGACGAGCAGGATATCATAAACTGGTGAGTCACTGTGGAGACATAGGAGCTGGCAATTAGTAGACAGCTGAGCAACCAGCTAAGAGAAGGAAGGGCTTAGCCTAGCCCTGATAGTACCCCCTGGGCGGCACAGTGGTGTAGTGGTTAGCACTCTCACCTAGCAGTAAGAAGGTCGCTGGTTCGAATCCCAACCACGACACTTCCTGCCTGGAGTTTGCATGTTCTCCCTGTGCCTGCGTGGGTTTCCTCCGGGTACTCCGGTTTCCTCCCACAATCCAAAGACATGCAGGTAGGTTAATTGGCTTCTGTCCAAAAATTGGCCCTAGTATATGAATGGGGACCTTGGATTGTGGGCTCCTTGAGGGTAGGGACTGATGTGAGTGTGCAATGTACAGGGATGGGGACAATTGTAGACACCTCACTCAGGTTGAACTTGATGGACTGATGTCTTTATTCAACCTTACTAACTATGAAACTAACTATGAAACTATGACCCCTCCCCCTCAGAGGACCACCAGGCTTGAGGGGAAAATGTCTATGGAAAACTTGGCGTAGGACAGGAGCATGTACATCCAAGGATGATACCCAAGAGCATTCCTCCGGACCGTACCCTTTCCAATGCACCAGGTACTGTATGCTCTCACGGAACCTACGGGAGTCAACAATGGACTGTACTTCATATTCCTCATGGTTCTCAACCTGCATGGGTGCATGGGTTCACCTTCACTGACCGACTCGGTACTACCAGGAGGCATGGGAAGAGAGGGAGGCAAAGGTGGGACTGCAAAGCTCAGGAACAAATGTACAGGAGGCTTCCGCAAGCGCTCCTTAAGAGAGAGTCTTTCTCTGAGTCTGAAGTCAATGAGGATGACAAACGTGATCAACTTCCCCAGCTCAGTGGGCATATTTTTGCTGCTATCTCATCTTTTTTGCGTCTCCCATAGAGGGTTTGCCCAGACCAAAGCTCTCTCAGAAAGCAAAGATATCACAAAACCTACTTTGCTTCTGTCTGTGGGAAATGCCTGGGACAGCATCTCAAAGTATATCTCAACCTGGTTAAGAAACCCTCTGCATTCGACTGGATCGCCCCGAAATCGCTAGGGAAGCAGAGCGGAACCAGACATACCTCTTAAAGAGGTAATACTCCAGGTGGGTGCCTGCACAGAGACTGGAGCAGCAGCAGGGACGGGCTGCAACACAGGTTGTACCGGAGCAGCCACAGTGGGAGATTCCAGGTGAGCCATGTGACTCAGGAGTGTTTGTAACGCCTCGGCAAACTGATCTATGCGGTGATCCTTCTCATTCAATCTGGAAAAAATATTTTCAACAAGTGGATTGACTGCATCTTCTGAATTCATGGCCTTCGCCTACTGTCAGAAACCATGAATCAGACCGAGACAGAAGTATAGTTAAATCACACTTGTTTAATAATAAAAGTAAATAGAACAAACGTAGTCAAAACATAGCTAAAGTTCGGTAACCGGAACGGATAGTCAGACAAGCCAGAAAGTCAGGAATCAGCGTAGTGGAACAGCATAATAAAAAACAATTTTATTATGGAGGGCAGTATTACTTGTAAAGCACCGGAGTAGCGATGGGGGCAAAATTTGCACCCAGTCTCTATCAGGAGAGCGGCGTTGGACGCATGCGCACTAGCGCACACCTGGCGGCAATGACGCGCAATTAGCGCCACCCTGGCGCCTATTTAAAGCTGCCTGACGCACAGGCACCTTGCTGGTCTGTCTCTCCAGCTTAGTGCCTGTGTGTCCTGTGTTACCAAATGTTTCTGACTTGTTCCTGCTGTTGCCTGACCCGGATTGCCTGACGTTCCTGATATCTCCTGTGTTTGACCCTCTGGCTTGCCCTACGGACTTCCTGATATCTCCTGTGTTTGACCCCCTGGCCTGCCCTACGGACTTCCTGATATCTCCTGTGTTTGACCCTCTGGCCTGCTCCACGGACTTTTGCTGTTATCTCCTGTGTTTGACCCTCTGGCCTGCCCTACGGACTTTGCTGATACCTCCTGTATAGGATTCTCTGGTTGCCTGCTGAACTCTCTTCTGGTTGACCCCCTGGCTGGTCCACGTAACTGCTGCCGGATTCCCCAGTGTTGGCACCTCTGCCGGGCGTTTGGTACCTGCCTCCTTATCCTGCCATCTGCCGGCCGCCCGGGCAAGGTCATCATCACCTCCAGGTTCCCTGCCAGTCCTGCTTACGTATCCGAGGTGACCTGTGCCTCCTGGTGCCGTTTGCTCCCTGTGCCATCTCCAGGGGGCGGACTGCGCTGGGTCGCAAGGGTGAACCGCTCTCGGCATCTCGGCCTCGGTAAGTACAGCTCTGACAGTCTCGCTAAACTCTTTATGGCAATATGGGAGAATGATGTTTTGTTGTCAAGTAGGGACCCCAGATTGCTCTTCTGGCGTCGCTACGTTGATGACGCCTTCATTCTGTGGAAAGGGAATGAAGAATCTTTACATTTTGTTTATGTTAAGCCTCAATAGTAACCAATGGGAAATCAGATTCACTTATGAGCATAGTAAAATGTCTGTTAATTTTCTGGATTTGGTCATCTTTAAAGAAAAGAATCAACTATTAACTAAAACTTATTTCAAGCCCACGGATCGTAAGGGATATATCCCAACAGATAGTTGTCACCACCCTAATTGGCTTAAAGTAATTCCCAAAGGACAGTTCCAACGTCTCAGGAGAAACTGTTCTCTGTTGGAAGATTACCAAGTCCAGGCAAATGTACTTAAGGAACACGTTAAGGAAAAAGCATATGACCCTGTGAAGCTAGATAAAGAATTGTCTACAGTGTCACTTTTAGACTGAGAGAGTCTACTGACCCCCAAAAAGAAAACCGAGGGAAACCAGAATAAATTTGAATGGTCCTTTTTCACTACTTCATCATCACAATATTGGTGGGTCAATAAGGTGATTAAAAAACATTGGCAGGTTCTAAAAAGTGATACAATTCTGGGACCTAAACTACCGGAAAAACCCAATGTTATATATAGGAAAAATCCAACCTTGAAAGATACTTTGGCTCCTAGTGTAGTAAATCCCCCTCAGAAAGTTAGTATGTTTGGGAACCTGAAAGTTTTTTTTCCGTGTAAGAGATGCACAGTGTGTAAACCATCAAAAACCATTGATTTCATCACATGCAGAACTGTAGGGGTTATTTATCTCCTGAGGTGTCCTTGTTGCCTCCAATATGTGGGGAGGACCACTGGGGCACTTAATGTAAGAATAGGGGAACATTTAGCAAACATACGGAAGGGGTTTATTGGACACAATGTTTCTAAACATTTTCGTCTTCATCATCAGAGGGATCTCTCTCTCTTACAGGTTATTGCTATAGAGAGGTATACCCCATATTGGAGAGGAAATAACCTTAAAAGACATATCTCACGTAGAGAAACCAGATGGAATTTTGATATCCAATGTTATAGCGCCTTGGGGCTTAACGTTGAATGGAATATCAATTGCTCTATAGATAACAGGTAGTCCCTGTTCTTTGTTTTACTCCTCTTCCCTTTTTCCCCTTCCCCTTCCTATAAATATTTCTGGGGGGATAGGTTATCCGCTATGGAATTGAAGGGCCAATGTGCTGGTTGTAGGATATAGGAGACATGTCCAATATTTCTGACAGAGCAGGATGATTTCTTTGTTGTGTGTGGGATATGGCAGGTCTGTTATATAATATAGGGTTAATATGGAATTGGTCCCACCTAGTACCTGGGATAGTGTTAACAATTTTTAGATGCCTGTGGATAAGTATTTTAGACCTTTGGAGCATGTCAGGGATGCTGTGCCTTCCCCCCTTTTACTTTCCTTTTCAATACATTTATAGCCCTATATGTATATAGGTGCATATATATGACATTTCTCCTCTGAATAAGGTCCTCTAATTATTAATTATAATTGTTATCAGTACAACCCAGGAGGTAATGCTCGGCACAATAGTGGGGATGTACTGATGCCAAATGCGGTTTATATGAATTGATGGTCAAATGTAAAAAAATTCATTATTTATAATATAGAAATGTTTTTATGTATAATATCTTTTAGTGGTATTTATTCACAACTACGGTTTTTATTTTTTGTGATATAAGCGAAAAAAAAAAAACAATATTTTTTATTTTCTTCTTTCTATTTTAAAAGAAATCCAATAAAATCGAATTTTGGCATAAATTTAAGCCAACATGTATTCTGGTACATATCTTTGTTAAAAAAAATCGCGTTAAGTGTATAATAATTGGTTCATGTGATCACGGACATATGTACGCAGATGATCATGTACAGACGTGTGCAGGTGATCACGGACATATGTGTGCAGATAATCATTGGGACATGTGATTTTACTGTTAAATCTGTGGGGGACGTGTGTTTTTACTATGTGGGAACATGTGTGTTGGGACATGTGTTTTGGGGACATGTGTGTTTTACATTGTGTACATGTTTTACATGTGCGTTTTACATTGTGTACATGTGTGTTTTACATTTGTGTTTTACACTGGTGATCAGTGATGGGTAATAACCCTGTCGTCCTCATTTATTAAATTCAAAATTATTTTTCCAAAAAGGTTGCAAATTGCATTCATTGTTGAGGCAATGTGGAAATAAAGAATTTAAATAATATATCCACATCTTTTCTTTTTGTAAAAAATCACCTCTTCTCATAAGTACATATACAGTATACCCTTTACTTTTAACCCCTTTAAGTCGCCCCCATGGGACTGTGCAAAATGCAACGATCGTGTTTTTTTCTTGATGCTTCCACTGTGCTCGCCAACTCTGACCCCATTTTTTAAATGACAAGGTTGTCTTTTTAATAACTTGAAGGTTATACTCAGACCAATATTTTTGGTATTTTGTCATATTTGATATTATGGTGTGCTTTTTCTAAATAAAATGTAATCAACTCAACCATATAGAAGGATCTGTCAGTGCCTTCGTAAGGAATATCACATGAGAACAACAGTCCGCTGTATCGGGAGGAATACCGGCTCTGCAGGAGTCCCAGGAGGAATCCTTCCTTTTTCTCTCTCTCTCTTATCATAAACACCGAACAGAAGTTTCAAGTTACATCCGGGAATGTTTAATATCACACATTTTTATTGTAAATAAAATGTAATCAACTCAACCATAGTGTTCAATTACTGCGACCTTTTCCTTCCTTTTTTCTCTCTCTTTTTCCTTTTACCTGGTAAACATATTCCAATGTGGAAGATCCATATAGAAGGATCTGTCAGTGCCTTCGTAAGGAATATCACATGAGAACAACAGTCCGCTGTATCGGGAGGAATACCGGCTCTGCAGGAGTCCCAGGAGGAATATTCACAGGTTGAATGACCTATTGCTGAGCGAGTGTGATCTCTTTAATCTGAGATCCACCTTATCTGGTAAGTGGCCTCTCTTATCATAAACACCGAACAGAAGTTTCAAGTTACATCCGGGAATGTTTAATATCACACATTTTTATTGAAGCACTATATGCACTTGAACACATACAAAAAAAACGAATACAAACTAATACAAATTCAATGGTGTATCTGTTTGCGCAATTAGATTTTTCACATAGAAATCCTGTACCCAATTGACATAAAAAACCTCTGAAGAAGTACTGTAATTTGTCCGTAACATGTAAGGTATCTACGCCAGTATGCATCACCACTAGCCCGTTTGCAGCTTCCAGGGCAGTGGGTTCACATACCGTTGCGATTTTGGGTACCATGTATTTTAATGAAGTCACCATTGTTCTTAATTATAGTTATATTTGTTTATTGTACCTTTAATAATATTTACAAATTTTATAAACATACTTGGTCTGTCTATAATAGATCCAATAGGGGTTTTAACAGTGCCTTGTGCACTAGTCGTTCCAATTGTTTCATATTACCAGATCGGTCAGACAAAGTGATTTGGTATACACACACCAATTCCTCTCCCTTTGTTCATAGCACTGTGCAGAAGTGCATCCTTGTGTAATTTGGGATCGTAAGCTTATCCAAAATCTCATTGTGAGGCCCAGGAATGTCATCCTCACCTAGGCATGTGCACCCGAAGCTGCTGTGTATGGCAAGTCTTTTTTTACTTTGTTCTTTCAAGGTCTTCTTTTTTGTTTTTTTATTTAAAGTTATAACATTTGGAGGGGGAGGTGAATTTTAGGCAAGTACATCTGTATGGAAATAGCTTGAGAGCCTGCCCCCCCCCCCCCCCCACCACCACTCTGTTCAGCTGCTGGGATTAAAGCAAATACATGCGTGGCACCCTCCTAGCGTAGGATGCTAGGTAAATTTCGTTTTTGTCTCCTTCTGTAATCAAGGGAACAGCAATTGTTTGGTCTGGTCTGTCCAGTGTTTTAGAAGTTGGGAATTTGTTTGCTTCCCCCTGCTTTTAGAAGAAGTTTCTACAGCTTAGGGAGGGAGAATTCATATAACCAGCCTGAATATTGGAGGTGTGCCCAGACAGTGTCTGGAAGGCTGATAATTAGTCTGAAGCCCTGGAGAGATTGCTTTACCCCAGAAAGGAGAGTGACCAGATTCAGGGGGCTATTGCCCGTGGAGTAGCCTTTGGACTGTGTTGATGTTTTGTGAGGTATCAGCAGTGGAGGAGCTGGGACCTGGAAGTGATCTAAAACTGAGCGTAGGACTTCACCTGGTCTAGAGAAGGACTGTCTCACTCACTTGAGTAAGTCCAGAGGAGGCTGGAAGGTGGCAGCTGTCATTGTGAATAATGACCCTGAATGGCTTCCTGGCGATTGTGTGCTTTTGGGATATAAGTACCAGAGGTTGCTTGTCTTGAAACTGCTCTCATAGGGCCTCAGACTCTTGCCATTGCCCCATCCCCAGCAGTGTCTTGGACTGTGAGCTTAGAGAAGAGTGTCCTCTAGTACTGTGCAGTGTTCCTGAGATTGCACTAGGTACCAATAGCTGTGCAGTGGTGCAAGGTAACAAGATGCCAAAGAGACTTGCCTTATGGTCCCCAGCTCTGAGGCCTTAGACTGTCCAACAGCCACAAATACTTAAGGAAAAGATTGCCCTCTAATTCTCTAATTGCTAGGTACTAACATTTTTGAAATGTCCCATGCCCCAACCCCTCTCTTGTTACAAGTTTTACCAGAAAAAAAAAATCATAAAAAAGACAACCCTAATGCCCCGTACACACGGTCGGAAATTCCGACCACAAAATCCGTCAGATTTTTTCCGACACTGGTGTTGCATACACACGGTCGGACAAAGTTGTCGGAAAATCTGATCATTCTGAACGCGGTGACGTTCGTTGCGTACGACAGGACTACGTAGAGGCTAGTAGCCAATAGCTTTGGTCTTGTAATGTGATCTGAGCATGCGTGGTATTTATCCATGGGAATTCGCTACACACAATCGGAAAAAGTCTGATAGGACTTTGTTGTCGGAAAATTTGAGAGCAGGATCTCAAACTTTTTCCGTCGGAAATTCCGACGGAAAAAGTCAGATGGAGCCCACACACGGTCGGAATTTCCGACAACATGGTCCGATAGGACATTTTCCATCTGAAAAAACGACTGTGTGTACGGGGCATTAGACTGTTTATTGATGCCAAATGGACTGTTGCTTAGGTGTATGGTGGCTCCTGTACTGTTTGGGTGAGAACCAGTTAAAATCAGAGGCCTAGTAGGAGTAGTAGGAGTAGTTTTTAGTAAGGAGAGATACACGTGACTCACTCCATGTCCTTGCTGGTGATTTGCCTAGCACTGTCACTGCTGTCAGTCCTTGGTCCTAGGCAAGCTGACTGTGGACCGATTTAGGAGATAATACAGGGCTGTCTTCCTTTGCTTTTGACAGCTGAATAGAATGGCAGGGACAGTAAGGAAAGTCTGGGAAATATGTAATGATCCAGACAGCTGAGTTAAATATTTTAGAGCTGCCATTCGAAGGGCTACTGGCAGACAGTTCAGACCCCTGCTCTTAGTCTGAATATGTGTGTCTTTTATTGTGTAGTGGAATAAGGTGCATGGAATATAGATTTATTGCGGTTATGGTATTGTGAGTAGTAAGGAGGTTTTTTGAGGGAATTTTCCAAGTGCAGCCAGTTTTCACATCCTTGTTTATGTCATGAATATTTTCACCCATCACCTAGACGGCCCTCAATGGGTGATGTAATTGGGTGTTCACACACCCATCAGTATGCAGCTGTAACAGGAAGCTGTGTTACATCTGCTAATGCATACTGCAAAGGTTTTCCAGCAGTCTGACCATTTTAGGCAATGTTGATTTCTGACCGTTCTGCACCTTTAAAGTGGAGCTACACTGCCCCTGACGTTTTTTTTTTTTTCCAATTGTGATTGATTAAGAACTTCATTTCTAAATTAGTAACTCACCTGTCTGTAGAATAGACTTGAATCCCCAATCTACATTCTTGCATAATGAATTTGTCTTAGAATGCCTAAATAAAATGCCTATATGAAATACATAAAAAACACTACTGTTTGTATCGCTTGTGCCATTAGTTTTTTATGTCCTAAAAACTATATTAATTTCTGGGTTGTTCTCCATCTTGCATGTGGGCATTTGAATACTCCAGGGCATTCTCTTCCTGGATTTCATTGACGCCTCTCTTTCTAATCTCGCGCATGCGCAGTACAAAGTTCATAGGAGCGCCGTCAGCAGCTCCTGTTGCCATCACAACGGCGGCGTCGTCGAAAGTTGCATAGCAGAGACCGAACGTGACTGTCGTGATGACGTCACGTTCGGTTTCAAGTCTCGCGCTATCTCGGGCCAGGCCGCCACACTGACTCCTGGGAGCTATGACACAAGTTCCCAGGAGACAGTGCGGGCTAGGGGATATTACGTAATAGCCGTAATATCCCCGCCCATATCCGAGGACCCAAGAACCAGGAAGCGAAGAAAACAACTAAAGGTAAGTAAAAAAAAAAAAAAAAACCTACTGTTTCGGATCGAGGAAGGTGAGTATAGGTTTTAAAAACGGGTGGCGCTCCGCTTTAACTTGGCTACTGCTCCAGGACGTTTAGGAAAAAAAAAATGCCAGGCATTGGGGAACTGCATACTATATGGTAAAAGGTAAATATGTGTTATAGTGGTCCTGACCCCAATGATTGTACAGAGCCCTGGAACACACAAAGTTCAGAGCTGCCAAAACCAATCAAAAATGTTTCACAGACTGTATAAAAACGTCAAATAAATAACACTTGTCTAGCACAGAAATGGCCAATGCATAAAAATATCCGTCAATGTCTTTATGCCATCGCTGTGCGAGGCATATTTAATTTACTTTCCCTTGAGGTAATGTAATGTGTATTTTACCACGATAACAAACACTGCAGCCATTTCCAATATTTCACATTTCAAGAGATGAGCATACAGCAGCGTCTTATGAGGCTTCATTGCCAATTAAGTTGCATCTGCTGTAATCAAACAGAATGACAGAATCTAAATATTCTTCTTTTGATGGTCAAGCTGTGCCCATGTGGATTCTTGCCACTGATGGAGAAAAATAACACACAAAGCAGATGTGCCTTTGGCAATAACATTTTATTATTAATTGACAAATCATGTCATAGCGTTAGTAAGCATTAAGAACATATGCTGCATTTAAATATATAATTATATAAAAGACATGGGGTTTTGAGTATTGCACGTCATTTGTGTACAAAATACTTTGGGGTTTTTCTCACAGTTTTATTTTATTAAAATGTTACAGAAGCATTATTACCATGTGTTTTTTTTTTCCTAAAGAACTTTTTGCTTCAAAACTTACATATACCATTCATCAACAGGTAACACAAAGGAAAAGACTACTATCATAATGCAGTTTAAGACCGGTTTGATTTTAAAAGTAGATCTAAACTCTAAATAGCTGAAATTTTGTTAGATAAAACACTATCATAAACTATTGCCAATTTTTAAATAACTTACAGTTTTTACCTTTTTTTATTCTTATTTGCATCTCAACACTTCTGTCCTCCTGTAGCCACTTTAGCCATTTCCTGTCTACAGTACATGCACCACTGGCTGCACATCATTGTTGTGGTTTGACTTTCTAATGACTGCAGTGGAACATGGCTGGGCAATATGTGTCCCCCTTCATGGCAGGATTATCATTTTTTTTTTTTTAACCAAAAGCTCCAGATTAAAAACAAAAACAAAAAACTTTCGAAAGCACATTAACATGTTAAACCTCAAATCAGAATGGGTTTAAGTCTACTTTAAATAAATAGTTACAAATGGGTATCTCAATAAATAACATGGTAAGTAAATCAATTATATGCTGTCATCTATAGCAGCTAACCAGATGTCTAATTGTACTAGAATGATTATGGGCTTCTGTACGCAGACATTTGAAGTCAGTTAAAGCTGGTTTAAAGTCAATGTGTAATTTGTTTTTAAGCCATCATCCCTGATAATACTTCTGATATCTAAAATGCCAATGTACATTAGCTCAAAAGATGATTGGCTGCCATCTAGTACAGTACACTACTATTGTATTCTAAAAGGAGGACTGTGGTCCTCCTTTTCTGACATCTACTACATTGTTGAGTTATGAGACATGGAAACCTGTCTTAAGGAATATAGAGGTTGGCATTAATGACCTTCCCTTCTAAAAATACTAGTTGCCTAGCTGTCAAGTCAAGCCAACCCCATAGCTTCATTAATATCAGAGAAAATTATCTAAGATATGCAGACTTATGCCGCGTACACACGGTCAGAATTCTCGTCGGAAAAAGCTCTGATGGTTTTTCCGACGGAATTCCGCTCAAACTGTTTTGCCTACACACGGTCACACCAAATTCCGACCGTCAAGAATGCGGTGACGTACAACACTACAACGAGGTGAGAAAAAATGAAGTTCAATGCATGCGTCGAATTGTTTCTGAGCATGCGTACGAATTTTGCGCATCAGAATTGCTACAGACGAACGGAATTTCCGATAGAAACCTTTTCCGTCGGAAAAATTGAGAACATGCTCTCAATTTTTTGCTGGCGGAAATTCGGCCAGCAAAATTAGGATGGAGCCTACACACGGTCGCATTTTCCGATGAAAAGCTCTCATCTATCTTTTTCTGGTCGGAATTCCGATCGTGTGTACGTGGCTTTAGAGTTCTGACTTCACTCTGGCATTCTGGATCTGCATTATTGGTCCAGGCCAATGATGCAGAAAGTATGAAAGAACAGATCAGCGGGATTGTGTGTTTGGCTCTCCTATACTTTATATGCATTTAAATGTAGTATGGTATTCAAAAATCAGAGCTCAAAAATATTCTGTACTCAATTCTGGCATTTTGCTGACACTAATAATCTCAAAAACTGTCTATTCAACCTTCCACAAGTCTTTAAAACGCCATCCAATACATTTACATTTTTCCTTCATGCATAACCCCACTATGCTTAACTTGCTTTACAATCTTATATTTTAACATTTTCCCAACCTTACTTCGAGTCAGCTTACACACATACTATTTCCTAATTAGAGTGTATGTTTAGTACCAGCAAAATTGTAGGTGTATGTGCATTACAACCTACAGTCCATAGAAATTGTTGACTTTTTCAACATATTTGACAGGCAAATATTAGATTTGATTTAAAATAGTGTCTACAGATAAATGTGATATACTTAAAAAAAAAATAGCACATAAAATTGATATGGTTTATTCAATTTCATGATCTAAATTAACAAAATGCAGCAATATCACATGGAAAAGTAAGTACACCCCTACATTTACTACCACATCAAATCAATGACGTTAAAGTCCAGTGTTCACATTTAGGTGCTAATGGTTAGATCCAGGGGAGTATGCAGGTGGAACGTGTCTTATTTAATGTGATAGTAAATGTGATATTATATTTACCTGCAAAACCATTGCACAGAGAAGCCCCAATCCTCCTATTCTGGGGCCCCCGACTGGCGCCCTAAGCTCCTCTGGAGCTCCTCATATGTCACCTATGGAAGCAACTTTTTATGGTGACACATATGCAGACTTGATCCTGAGCTGAGCTGTGTGCTTCTATTGACACATACATTATGGCCCGGCCCCACCCCTGGTCCCTCTTCATATGATTTGATTGACAGCAGCCAATGGCTCCTGCTGCTGCCTCAGTCCCTGTGAGGGGAGAAAGAGAAGCGCTGGTGCTCTCAGGCACAGCACTGAATCGAGATCAGGCTCAGCTAAGTCTTTGGGGCAGGGGGATCTGAACATGAACTTTTTTTTTTACCTTAATGCAGAGACACTATTAAAGGTAAAAAACATTTATCCTTTACAACCATAGCGTCTGGTGTTTGCTTTACTTTTGACGTGTGGTGTCATTATGCTAAGATCACTAGAGCTTGCTAAGGCCTCAGAAAGAAAGTTGTGAATTCCAGTTGGGGTCAAGTGTATACATCTACAATCAAAAAATTTTCATCAATTTAACCCAAATGGAAGATGTGCCAGGAAAAAGCTTCTGCTTTTAGAAAAGAACATTAGAACAAGATTACAGTTTGCAATTGGACATATAGGCAAAGACCAGGTCTTCTGTTGAAGAGTGATCAATCAAAGATAGAGTTGTTTGGTCACAGTAATAGAAGACATATTTGCTGCAAACAGAACACAGTATTTCAGGAGAAGAACCTCCCAACTGTGAAGCATGGTGGTGGAAATGTTATGGTTTGGTTTATGGTTATGGTTTGGGGTTGCTTTGTTGCTTCAGGATCTGGACATTGCGTCAACTATGCATTCTGCATTATATCAAAGTGTGCTTGATGAGAATGTGAGGCCATTTATTAAAAAGTTGAAGTAGAAATGAGCCTTTCAGATAATGATCTGAAGCACACTAGCAAATCCACCAAGAGATGGCTCAGAAAGAAGAAAATTAGAGGGCTATAAATTAACAAAGTCCTGAAGATTTGTAGGAGGATTTTGAAACAGGCAGTTCATGCAAGGAAACCCACAAACACTTTGCAACTGAAAGAATTTTGCATAGAGAAGTAGTTAAATATAAATGTTGGGGACTGGTGGACAGTTATGCGAAAAGCAGGGAGGGAGTCCCCTAAGGGTTTGGACTTTTAAGGCATGTATGATATATAACCCCAGATATAATATGAAATATTGTGTATTTAGTAGAAAATGTTTTATTACAAAAAATTAATTATACATAGAGCATTTGACAAAATATCAGAATAAAAACTTTTGAAAAATTCGAACAACAATTTATACATACAGTATATAAATAGATATTTTTGTGTAGGCGTTGACTCACACCTGACGCGTTTCGGAGGTTTTTGCAAATTTCCTTCTTCTTCAGAGGTAGGAGCACAACATTTCTAATATCTGAAGAATATTGTAATAGAACAATTTGTCAAAAGAGATGAATCTTAATGTATAATGATGCTTTCAAAGAACATAACAATTTTTTTGTATAAAGATATATGCATAGGAAAAATATTCACATACCGTTTACAGAGAGATTTTTCAATGTAGTTAAAAACAGTGGCTGGGAGGAGGAGCTCCTTGGACCAGATTTCTTGAAAAGACAGATTTTGATCTAAAATTGGTGTCCGTGTGATGGATATGACCACTCCTAAAGGTTATGTCATATGTCTAGAATTTGTTGGAATCCCAAGACAGATTGCAAGTAACTTGGCACGATAACAGCAGGGGGCGCCTGTGAGACACACTGGGGTCGGGTATGAAGGCCCTGGTAGATTTGAAACATGTGTAAGTAATTGTAAATACATGAATGTATGGGTACTGAAAATTTATTTTCACAGACCTGTGTTATAGATCTGTGACGTATCCTCATCAAACCTTGCACTAGTGGTAGGACACCAATGAGCATTCAGAAGCTATGGAGAGAGGGTCAGAGATGTCCAGATAAAAAATCATCATAGTCACCTGTGAATGTCCCTCCCGAATGATCCCCACAATTAGAACCCCATAGTGTTGGAATGCAATGGGACATATGGGTATATTGTGGCTAAATTTAAATGTATAGATATTATTGAGCCTAATGTACACATATATATATATATATATCTTTCTCAATATGTGTTGGCCATTCCAGGAATGGCTTCTATTATATTTGCATACATGACTAACATGATGGCTCATTTATGGTTGTATATAGTATTGATATCCCATATAGAAGGCCCCAGCTTGAAAGCAAACAAAATGTGTCTTGTGCACGCCAATGGTGTAGCGAAAACTGCAGAGCTAAATAAAGTGTAAACATACCACCCGGAGGGCAGGATGAACATAGAGTGTGAGAATTTAGGTAGTAAGATTGCTATTTACCTCTTTGGCCGTTTGTACTCCGCTCGTCTCCTCCTCAGACTGGCAATTGCAGTCTGCTGGACGGGACGAGCGGTCTATTTCAATAAGATCCCCGCCCTGCAAACAGCTGTTGTGAGTACAGCTGATTGCCAGGGGAAGGGGAAATGACAGGTACCTCGTACAACCCGGCCCCCCGAGGGCTGCGCGCGCACCCGGGTCCCGCGCACCAATCAATGGCTGCGCATTGTGACCCGGGCACGCCCACTGCTCCCGCCGGCACGTCAAGCTTCACCGACGAGCGACGTACGCTCGCCGGGTGAAGCAATATGGAGTCCCGGCGTCGAGAAACGACGCCGGGAACTCCCACCATGCCGCCCGTCCATGCGAGAGTGGGCGGGCGGCTGGGCGTGCCGGGCGGTCTCTCAGGACCACCCACATCCTGTACCGCTGCCAAGTGTGTGCAAACTGATGAGTATAATGTTGTCTTGAAGCTCCTTCATCCATACACTGTGTAGCGATTCTTCAATGTATTGAGGGGGAAGCAAAGTTTAATGGAGAGAGAAAAAAACACGGAAATCAATTATACAGATTGCTCATAGCGGTTTTAGACATAAAGTTACAGAGTAACACATATTTATATTTAGAAAATAGAATATATGGACTTATATATATACGCAATTATTAGCATATATGGGGTAAACAGAGAGTATATATAGCAAGAGAGATACCATCAAATGTTACATTACATGGGAGGAAGTGACTGGATGGTGTATATGTGAAATGCCTTAGCTGGTACTACAATAATACTATATATACTATACTATATATACTCTCTGTTTACCCCATATATGCTAATAATTGCGTATATATATAAGTCCATATATTCTATTTTCTAAATATAAATATGTGTTACTCTGTAACTTTATGTCTAAAACCGCTATGAGCAATCTGTATAATTGATTTCCGTGTTTTTTTCTCTCTCCATTAAACTTTGCTTCCCCCTCAATACATTGAAGAATCGCTACACAGTGTATGGATGAAGGAGCTTCAAGACAACATTATACTCATCAGTTTGCACACACTTGGCAGCGGTACAGGATGTGGGTGGTCCTGAGAGACCGCCCGGCACGCCCAGCCGCCCGCCCACTCTCGCATGGACGGGCGGCATGGTGGGAGTTCCCGGCGTCGTTTCTCGACGCCGGGACTCCATATTGCTTCACCCGGCGAGCGTACGTCGCTCGTCGGTGAAGCTTGACGTGCCGGCGGGAGCAGTGGGCGTGCCCGGGTCACAATGCGCAGCCATTGATTGGTGCGCGGGACCCGGGTGCGCGCGCAGCCCTCGGGGGGCCGGGTTGTACGAGGTACCTGTCATTTCCCCTTCCCCTGGCAATCAGCTGTACTCACAACAGCTGTTTGCAGGGCGGGGATCTTATTGAAATAGACCGCTCGTCCCGTCCAGCAGACTGCAATTGCCAGTCTGAGGAGGAGACGAGCGGAGTACAAACGGCCAAAGAGGTAAATAGCAATCTTACTACCTAAATTCTCACACTCTATGTTCATCCTGCCCTCCGGGTGGTATGTTTACACTTTATTTAGCTCTGCAGTTTTCGCTACACCATTGGCGTGCACAAGACACATTTTGTTTGCTTTCAAGCTGGGGCCTTCTATATGGGATATCAATACTATATACAACCATAAATGAGCCATCATGTTAGTCATGTATGCAAATATAATAGAAGCCATTCCTGGAATGGCCAACACATATTGAGAAAGATATATATATATATATATGTGTACATTAGGCTCAATAATATCTATACATTTAAATTTAGCCACAATATACCCATATGTCCCATTGCATTCCAACACTATGGGGTTCTAATTGTGGGGATCATTCGGGAGGGACATTCACAGGTGACTATGATGATTTTTTATCTGGACATCTCTGACCCTCTCTCCATAGCTTCTGAATGCTCATTGGTGTCCTACCACTAGTGCAAGGTTTGATGAGGATACGTCACAGATCTATAACACAGGTCTGTGAAAATAAATTTTCAGTACCCATACATTCATGTATTTACAATTACTTACACATGTTTCAAATCTACCAGGGCCTTCATACCCGACCCCAGTGTGTCTCACAGGCGCCCCCTGCTGTTATCGTGCCAAGTTACTTGCAATCTGTCTTGGGATTCCAACAAATTCTAGACATATGACATAACCTTTAGGAGTGGTCATATCCATCACACGGACACCAATTTTAGATCAAAATCTGTCTTTTCAAGAAATCTGGTCCAAGGAGCTCCTCTTCCCAGCCACTGTTTTTAACTACATTGAAAAATCTCTCTGTAAACGGTATGTGAATATTTTTCCTATGCATATATCTTTATACAAAAAAATTGTTATGTTCTTTGAAAGCATCATTATACATTAAGATTCATCTCTTTTGACAAATTGTTCTATTACAATATTCTTCAGATATTAGAAATGTTGTGCTCCTACCTCTGAAGAAGAAGGAAATTTGCAAAAACCTCCGAAACGCGTCAGGTGTGAGTCAACGCCTACACAAAAATATCTATTTATATACTGTATGTATAAATTGTTGTTCGAATTTTTCAAAAGTTTTTATTCTGATATTTTGTCAAATGCTCTATGTATAATTAATTTTTTGTAATAAAACATTTTCTACTAAATACACAATATTTCATATTATATCTGGGGTTATATATCATACATGCCTTAAAAGTCCAAACCCTTAGGGGACTCCCTCCCTGCTTTTCTGTACTATAGGATGTGGCATGAAACTCAAAAATCCCCTTCTTTTTACATGTGTGATCTCTGCTAAGCCTACAACTTTCTTTTACAGTTATGCGAAATGCCTACAGGATATAATTTATGTTAAAAGGTGGCAAAAAAACAGTTTTATGCCAAGGGTATATTTCATTTTTCCACGGTACACTTGATATTTTTGTTGAATAAATCATCAAAAAAAGCAAACTTTCCTTATTTTGTTATTAAAGCATTTTACCTCCTTCTGTAGGCAATTTTTTTATAAATATCTAATGTTTGCCTGTTCAGATATGTTGAAAAAGTTAACAAAATATATGCAGTGTACTTAATTTAACACATGTATGTACTGATCCAGAGAATACCATGCCCAAAATACCTCACTGCTGCCCAAAGCTTTCAAAGATCAGTATAGCAGAAAATGATTGTCATGCATATGCCTTAGAACCCTTTCACACTGCGGGCGTTTTTTAGGCGCTACAGCATTAAAAATAGCGCCTGCTTAGCATCTGAAAAAAGCGGCTCCATTCACTCCAGTGTGAAAGCCCGAGGGCTTTCACACTAGAGCGGTGCGCTGGCAGGGCCTCAGAAAAAGTCCTGCCTGCAGCTTCCTTGGAGCGGTGAAGGAGTGGTGAACTCACCGCTCCTCCACAGCTGCTCCCCATTGAAATCAATGGGGCAGCGCTGCGATACCGCCGGCAAAACGCCTCTCATGCAGCGTTTTGTGTGCGGATTTATCCCCTTTTCGGCCGTTAGCGGGGGGGGGGTTAAAAAACCGCCTCGCTAGCTGCCGAATAGCGCCGATAAAACGACGGTGAAGCGGCACTAAAAATAGCGCCGCTTTACCACTGACGCCCCATGCGGCTCGTGTGAAAGGGGTCTAAAAGTGGCGTACAAGGAAATTATTTACAAATTGCAGTACGCTGCCTCTTTAGTAATATGCCAAATAACTAAACCCAACCATACATGAACTCCACACATTTTATTAGTGTATGGAATTTTCTGAAGCTTCTAATTTTTGTGGTGTTCTTGTTCTCTTGCTCAATATAAGCAGTATACCTCATTTTTTTTTAACCAATGTCGACACCTTTTCTATATGCTTAAGTAACAGGAGAAATTCTGTTTTCTTCTACTTTTATTCTTGAGTAGCCCCCTCAAGAAGGTTGTGTCCTGAAAACTGGAAACTAGCTTTACACTAGACATGTGCAATTCGTAACAATTCGTTTTTTAACGAATTTCGACAAATTCGTTAATTCGGAAATATCCGAATTAACGAAAACCTGTGTAACAATTTTTTCCGAATATTCGTAAATTTGAATATTAAAAAATTGTAAATTCGTACATTCGTAAATTCGTACATTTGTACATTCGTAAATTTGTACATTCGTAAATTCGTACATTTGTAAATTTGTACATTCGTACATTTGTACATTCATTAATTCGGAAAATTCGGAAATCTGAGATAATAATTACCTAATAATAACTTAACTATTAAATTATAGGTATTATAATTTCCTTTAAAATTTGTCTGTTAGTGCATGTAACAAATACAAATTTATCCCAAGTTACGAATTATCTGAAATAATGAATGCCGTATCTAAACAAATGGAACGTAATGAATTAATAATAATAAATAATAATAATAAAACTGTTTTATTATTATTATTTGTTATTTATGTGTTCCCTTCCATTTGTTTAGATGCGGCATTCGTTATTTCGGATAAGTCTTAACTTTGGATAAATTTGTTTACTAACAGACAAATTTGAAAGGAAATTACAATACCTATACCTAATTTAATAGTTATTTACTTTTTCCGATTTTCTAATTTTCGGATTTTCTAATTTCCAAATTTACGAATTTTCGAATTTACGAATGGACGAATTTACGAATATGAATTTTCTAATTTACGAATTTACGAATATGAATTTACGAATGTATGAATTTACGAATGTCCGAATATAAATTTTCTAATTTACGAATGTATAAATTTACGAATGTATGAATTTACAAATTGCGATCATAACGAATGACCCGAAAAAAAAAGAAAAAACGAATGAAACCAAAATGAACAAATTTTTTGGCAGTGCACATGTCTACTTTACACTTACTAGTAACCCACCCTCATAATAGCATTAACATATCTTGCTGCCCCACTTTATATTTTTTAAAACAACTAAGCATTTGGACAGAATTTTCTGAAAAATCTACTTCTATACCCAAGAATTTGAGGTGGAATTAACTTTGGTGACTATCATCATTTAAGATTCTAGGAACAACTCATTTCTGTTCACTCTACACTTTACTGTCTGTGTGTTGGACCAACCTTCCACTGTGACAGTTGGTGATACGTCACTAGCTAATCTTTGCAGCATCAACAGTGACCATCTTAAAACTGGGCATGACAACCATGCCAATCAAGGTTATGCTGATCTGCTGTGATCATGTTACACATCTTCAGATTGTCTCATAACTGCTCTGGCATTTCTGCATAATACTATTTCATAATACAGTATATTACAATTTGATTGGAACTATACCAGACAATAGCGTTCCTGTTTTTGCAGCCTTCATGTAGCCATGCAAAGAAACAAGTGTGCAACCTTTCTTTCAATTGTAAACTCTGCAAATAATGCATTCAGTTGAATTACTTTGGCAAGGGCAAACCCATATTTCCTTATTTTCTGTAAAAATGCCCATTGCCCGCCCCCTTTTTTTTCCTACACAATCAACTATATGTAAAACCACAGCTTGTTGTTAAACATGTGACATGTGGATGACCAAAAAGTTTAGAACATACTGGCTGATCGCAACCAATCAGCAACATTCTAAACTAGCCAATTTACATGAAATCGTTTATGACCAGTTCAGTGTTGCCAACCGCCAGTATTTTTACTGGCAGCCAGTAAAAAATGGGCACTTTTCTCCTGCCATTAAATGCCAGTGAAAGAAAAATGTTGCCAGTAAAAAATATGTCTGTGACGCTTGGCCGAGACCATCCGAGTGTCTGCTACAGTGTGCTCGGACTGTGCCAACAGTGTGTCACGTGAAGTCATGGGGCAAGGGAAGAGAGCAGCCGGAGCCTCATGTTCAGGTCTGCGGAACGGGAGGAAGACAAGCCGGGAGTGGACAGAAGGGACCACCTGGCATGGAGAGAGAGGGTCACTGTGACTCAGGAGGGGACGTGTCATGTTGGTGAGGTGCCATCATCTGTGCTGCTGCACACTGCTATCAGTGTCACTGTGAGAGTCATTTTAATTTCTTAACTTCTCAATTCCTGTCCCTGAGCTACTTATTTACTATATCGAAAATTAAATAAGAAATATGTTTTTGCCCTAATATCTACATTAGATCACTTTGCTAATTGCATATTGTACTTGTTTGTAGCCTAAATACTGAACTTTTGGATATGTCACTAAAAACTTGGCGGTGCCAGTAAATTTTGGGTGTCGTGTCAGTAAATTTCAGTCTGGTAGGTTGGCAACACTGGACCAGTTGCTTTAAGTGTTCTGTTCACAGATATTTTAAATGGTGCTCTCAGACAACCTAGACACGTTTTTAAATGCTACAAAGGACAAGAATGAAAAAACAGGGCAGTATTTTAGATAGATGGACCTACGCCTGCTTTAGTTTTAGCATTTCCAGTTAATGTTCTTGTAGAGTAATACAGTATAAGCATTAGACCATGTCATAGGATAGTTCATCAAAAGTTTACAACTCATGTAATAATAAAAAAAAGTCCTGAGGCAAGATTTATAACACAGATGGGCCCAAGTGTCATGGCACATATCCGTCCCATGAATAAATCCCATAGAATAAAATAAAGCATAAAACTAAATATAACCAACTCTGGCTCTTAAAACTGCAATACTTTTAACTTTAGATTTTTTCATAACCAAATTTGTATAGAATGCCTAACGTATTATTTGGAGAGTAATTCCTTTTATCTAAAAATGACTATCTCAAGTTGTACTTAAATTTATTAAAAATGACTTTGCGGTTTCACTATAACTTTGCCTATTTAAATTAAATTGATTAACTTTTCATGCATACAACTGATAGCTAAAATGTCAGTCAAACTATATTACAGACATATTTTACATTGCAGTGTATGGGATTTCTACATTTTAATAGAAGTTCCTGTCCTTCAAGTAAGTTATATATATATATATATATATATACAGTGTTAGTGGCACAATGTCTAATGCAGAGGCAAAAGTGCAATTAAACAGAAACTGCTAATTACCCAAAAATCATTAGGATTCCTTAACAAAACAGTGCATATTCAGGATTTATAATAACACATTACACTTCTTGTCAATTATGAGCACTTTAGGAATAAATATACTTGCTGATTGGCTGTTATGGGCAACTAATTTGAACACTGCATTTTGTTTCATTAAAGAGGTTGTAAACCCTTACATATACACAGTGAAGTGACTGGCTTCCGGAAATACACAGAAACTAAACAAATTCTCCTACATAAGCTGTACCTGTTTTAGTCTTCTCTTCTCTACAACCATCAGACTTTATACAGTTTGTCTGAGCATTCAGAAAGCAGAGGGCAGGGAGCTGGAATTATACTCTGCAGAGGTCAGTGAGAGCTGCTTGGTTTGAAGGGACACAAAGCATGCAGGAACAAAGTTGAGGATGTCAATCACAGACTGTGTGCTGGAGTTCCCTCCGTCACCTTTTTACCTCTTAGTGTCAGAAAAATGTGTCAAGAAGTGACTCATGCAGAAAGCAGAGGAACAAGGCAGCAGACAGAAATGACACTGGATTGAGACAAGTACACATTATATATGGATATGCTCTGTTCATATTTCACGTCAGAGGTTTACAACCACTTTAAAAAGGTTCAAACTGTCCCAACTAGTTAAAGGGGTTGTAAAGGTAAATTTTTTTTTCACCTTAATGCATTCTATGCATTAAGGTGAAAGTACATCTGACTATAACGGCCCCCCCAGACCCCCCGTTTTACTTACCTGACCCCTCGAAAGTCCCGCGCTCGCCCCCGACGTCCTCTTCGCCACTCACCCTGGCCGTTGATTGGCTAGAGTGGATGGATTGAAAGCAGCGCAGCCATTGGCTTGCGCTGCTGTCAAACACATCCAATGACACGGTGCGCCGGGGGCGGGCCCAAGTGATATAGCTATAGCCGCTGGCTGTATCACGTGAGCGCGCCCGCAAGTACTCCACACCATGCGAGGGACCTCGCATTAAGGTGAGAAGTACTTGTGGGGGGGGGGAGCCGAGACAGCCGCCGAGGGACCCCAGAAGACCAGGTTCGGGGCCACTCTGTGCAAAACGAGCTGCACAGTGGAGGTAAGTATAACATGTTTGTTATTTAAAAAAATAAAAAATCTCCTTTACAACCCCTTTAATTCTTCCAGTGGCTCTTGGGAACTCCAATTCCTTTCTGCATTCAAGTTCCTGCTCAAGCATTTTGAGAGGATTTTTACTTACTCTTGAAGTTTTCATGTAGCTTACAATATATGAAGAATGCAGCAGAAAATGTGCTACCAGTGCAGTCCCTGAGAGAAAAATTAAGCTGGTGGGTAGATTGGATTGAACCCACCAGAGTATCACTAAGATACCTTGACATCAGTAGAGTGATGAAAATAGATATGCTATATGAGCTCAACAAATTTGAAAAATAAAAAAACTATTTGAGGTTAGGTACCAGTATAATTTAATCAATTGTTTTTGAAATATTGAATATATATGTATGTATTTATATTATCTTTCATGACTCCTTAGCCTCTGTAGTTTCTAGAACAGGCACCTAAAAGCTTCTATCCAACTCCCTGCATCCTCTGACATATTAAACAGGTCAGCAATTACTGGGAGACCAACTTATCTGTAATAGACAAGTACGAAATACAAATTTCAGACAGAAGACAACTTAAAACCCAGGAATGCTACATGTGATTTACCCCCAAAATAAACACCTGCAACAACCAGGATCCAGCACAAATAGTGATTTTTTGGACTACAGTGCATATCAATGAAGCAGTATTACATGGCCTCCATTACTGTTCTGTTTTCTAGATTCTCATTTTTGGTTACCAGCTGAACAGGGCATTTTGTCCAAGAGTCATAAAGTAAATTTGACTGCTGCCACCAGACTGCATTGAAGCAAAAAATACCTGGAAAGAAAATAATATACCACAATTAGAATTCTAGAGAGTAACAACACAGTCCACATGAGATCAATATTTTATTTTGAAATCCCAGTAGCTTAGCGACATCTACCATCCTGTCCTCCTATCCTGGTTCAGAAACGTGACACTTCTTGCTAAATCAGACTGTACTGGCACTTGTCTCATCCTCTAAAGTGGGGGTCTACAAACTTTCTAAACCAAGGGCCAGTTTAGTGTCCTCCAGAATTTGGGCCAGACTGTGGCCATTGGGAGTAGAAATTGTCCTGGCATCAGTGGGAGTAAATAAAGTATCTTTTGTAGTAGGTGGAGGAATAGTGCCCCATTGCTGGTGTCAGTGGAATAAAAAGTGCCTCATCATTAGTGTCAGTGGGAAGAATAGTGCCCCATTGTTGGTGTCGTTGGGAGCTATAGTGCCCCATCATTGGCGTCAGTGGGAGGAATAGTGCCCCATCCTTGGTATCGATGGGAGAAATAAGACCCCATTGTTGATGTCAGTAGCAGGAATTATGCTCCATTGTTGGTGTCAGTCAGAGGAATAATGTCTTGTTTCATTGGAAGTAAAAGTGCCCTAAAGGGTCAGATAAAGGCAAGAAAAGGGCCGCATCCAGCCCCTGGGCCACAGTTTAGAGACCACTGCTCTAAAGGAAAGGTACAAGTGTGACAAGAAATCAGACAAGTTAGTGACAATGCCTTCTGTCCTAAATTGGTAGAGTTGGGAATCTAGAGACTGTGCTCTGGTGGCATTTTTCCTTCTATTATAATGTTCCTCAACTTTATGCTTTGATACACTCTTTTATATTATCATGTTTGGCAAAAGGGAATACTAATAAATATTAAAATGTTACTTGCGCTCAAAAAAAAAATGCACGTGTATATGTTGACTACCCAGCTGTCGCTCTATGTGCACCCCTGATATTGCACTGCAGTAGCTGAATCAAGGAGGAAAAAGAGCAGCGCTATTCTAATGTTGAATCAATAAAGTGCTCAAAGTGCCAACCTAATGTGTGTGTTTGTCCAAAAAAAAATCTATAAAACACAACACTCTCCCAAAGTGCAGACAGCACCCTCATTCATTTTCGGATCTTTTTCATTTTTTGTAATTTTTGTTGAGGCTAAAGGCTGCACCTTCTTTCTATCCTCGCCGCAGCGAGGTACATCAATTCCGCTTGCCCATTGGCTCCTGGCTTAGCAGTTTCATCAATCCCAAGAGTCAATGGGCATCCCCACTGCTAGCATTGCCTTATTTCACAAGCGGAAATGATACAATGCTTCCTTCCGGGTTGTCTGATTGATAGGTTGCCATAGCAATGGGGAGGGAACTTCCTCCAACGTGCATTCGCTAAGACAACCTGCTAGACCGTAGGCCGTGATTCATTCCCACTGCACATGTGCGAGATCGGAAGGTGCATGCTGGGTAGCCATCTGCACCTAATCCCGGAAGAGAGCATCAGAGAGCTTCAGATGCCCACAATCAGGATGGCTGTGTGCTGGATCAGGAGTTACAATTAATTTCTAAGAGATGCACAAAGGCCCGGAAACTGTATAATATACAACACATGCCAATTTATAATGTACGAGCGGTAACTGCCACGGGGGTTATTGAAAAAAAATGTAAAAACCGTCTGGAACTCCGCCTTAAAGAAAGCCTGACCACAGAGCATAGATTAACCACTTTCAGACCGGACCAATTTGCAGCCAAAGGACCAGGCCCCTTTTTGCGATTCGGCACTGCGTCGCTTTAACTGACAATTGCGCGGTCGTGCGACGTGGCTCCCAAACAAAATTGACCTCCTTTTTTTCCCACAAATAGAGCTTTCTTTTGGTGGTATTTGATCGCCCCTGCGGTTTTTATTTTTTGCGCTATAAACAAAAAAGAGCGTCAATTTTGAAAAAAAACTCATTCTTTTTTATTTTTTGCTATAATAAATATCCCCCAAAAATATATAAAAAAACATTTTTTTCCACAGTTTAGGCCGATACGTATTCTTTTACATATTTTTGTTAAAAAAAATCGCAATAATCGATTATTGATTGGTTTGCGCAGAAGTTATAGCGTTTACAAGATAGGGGATAGTTTTATAGCATTTTTATTAATAATTTTATTAGTAATGGCGGCGATCAGCGATTTTTATTGTGACTGCGACATTATGGCGGACACATCGGACATTTTTGACACATTTTTGGGACCGTTGTCATTTATACAGCAATCAATTCTATTTAAATGCATTGATTCCTGTATAAATGACACTGGCAGTGAAGGGATTAACCACTAGGTGGCAGTGTAGGGGTTAAGTATGCCTAGGGGTGTGTTTCTTACTGTGGGGGCGTGGCTGTCAGCTAGTGAATGCTAATCTCTGCTCCAATCACAGGGAGCAGAGATCGGCGTCACTAGTTGCTAGGCAGAATGGGGAGATGCTGTTTTTTTCCGCATCTCCCCGTTCAGCCTTCCAGTGAGACGATCGCGGGTGTCCCCGTGGCGATCGAGTCCGCGGTACCCGTGACCAGCCTCACGGGGGTCCCGACCGGCGCGAGCAGCATCTTAAAGGGAACGTATATATACGCCCATATGCCTGTCCGTGCCATTCTGCCGACGTACATCGTCGTGCGCCGGTCGGGAAGCAGTTAAAACTTTGTGTCCAAAAAGCTAAAAAAAACATTCTGTGATAAGCCACAAAATATATATATATATATATATATATATATATATATATATATATATATATATATATATATATATATATATATATATATATATATATATTGTAACATGGGGGACCATTAGCTCTCGTGGTAGATGCGTTTGTTAGTGATTCAAGCCAGTCAGGAACTATATTTAAGGGCATGGTAGCCCATTTTTATTAAAAGGCAAATGAAAGTCTTTGACATAAAGGTTTCCCACACAGGGGTTCTTCTCCAGCAAATAAACACTCACAGAAAATGCTAGCCCACCTGGCTCTTTAGCAGTACCTCTGCGCTTTGTCCTGGTCACACAGACCACAGGATTTCCTCACTGTGGATGGCTTCTCTTTAGCGCCCACAGCTTCGCTCTGGCCTTAGTCCTCAGGCTGTTGCACTGCTTCTTGCAGTCGCACGTTCTGGCTGCCTCCTGCAACCTCTCTGACTCCTGGAGACCTCCTGTCTCTCTGGATGTGGAGCAGTCTCCAACTGGGAGCCATGAAGTCTTCCCATACACTCATTATAAGTGCTGTGCTCACCTGAGCACACACCCCGCTGGCAATTTACAAAATCTGGACACAGGGTTGGAGATTCCGTCCCACCCAAGACACTCTGGAATCTCCAAACTACAGAGCCCCATGACCAAATACCAAAACCTGGAGAAAGCTGCAAAAGCAGTTCTCTCCAGTCCACATTTATGCTCTGTAGCCTTGCACCAAGCAAATGTGCATACCCTGTGTCCCCCAAACCGTCAATTCCACCTAGACAGCATCTCCTACTGTCACAATATATATATATATATATATTTAAGTTGTAAACTATAGTGAATATATTTTAATTTCCATGATTGTTCTGATCAAGCTGGCGCTAAAATGCTGCCTGTATGTTATGGCACTTTATTTTGCATTTCAGAGCATCACAGGCTAATGCCTCAGTATTTGAGAGATGATATGTGTGGCAGCAATCAGGACAATAAGACAGGGTCAGTCAAGCTTCTGTCATTAATGTCCAGTTTATTAGGCATTGCTCTGTCACATGTGGCTGTTCTCTGGGGCCAGAGATGGGACAATGACCAAATGACAGTAGAGTTCATTTAGTGACAGGGGCATCAGCTTATCATATTAGTTAGCCAAATCCTGCCTGCAATTCCTAAGGCGTAAAGAAAATGCTAAGCAAGTCATTCATTCAGTATGTCCAATTATGGGTTATGAAACCACAATGCTTAAAGAAATGTAACATTATAGAAAATCTAAGCTGGCACTAACACAGCTCTCAGTTTATCCAGCAGTGGTGTAGTAATGTACAAAAATCTGACACACTTAAAAGTCGGGAAGGAGCTGGAAATGCTTTTATAATGTAACCTATTTCCATTAGGCAGAGCATTTAGCCATATCTGCTAAAAAGGAATATCCGTAGCCACGTGTTAATTCTTTATCATGTGCATACACCTAACTAAATGCCCCCAAAAGTACTAGGGCTTAAATCCCTAGTTACCCACTTTTAGTGGTTTAAATTGTTTTACCTTTCTGTTTAAAGGGGTTGTAAACCTTCAAGGTTTTTCACCTCAATGCATTCTATGCATTGAGGTGAAAAACATACTGTAATGCTGCAGCCCCCCGAGCACCTGTTTTACTTACAAGAACCCCCTCTATCCCATCCCGGGGACGAGCACACCAGCAAAAGCTGGTGTCTCGGGTCCTGATTGGATGGATTGATAGCAGCGGAGCCATTGGCTCCCGCTGCTGTCAATCAAATCCAATGACCCGGGCGCCGGGGGGGGGGGGCGGCGCCGAGTAATACATTCGGCTTCTATGGATGAAGAATGAATGACTCGGAAGCGTGCCCGCAAGGTAACGCCCCGGGAAAGCGCTTTTCCGAGGGAGTTATCTAATGCTGGGAGGAGCCACGAGACCCGCTGAAGGATCCCAGAAGAGCAGGTTCAGGGCCACTCTGTGCAAAACGAGCTGCACAGTGGAGGTAAGTATGACATTTTTGTTATTTAAAAAAAAAACAAAGCTTAAGTGTTACTTTAAAATTAGGTTTGTTCACATTTTACTTTCTAGAGCAATCTATTATGGAGAAGAACACTGCAATATGTTTATCAGGGCTAAACTGTATTATTATGTTCAGGTGCGTGCCTTGTATGCTTTGACCAGGCATACCTTTATTGAAAACAATACAATACAATAAAGTTATAAAGGTAAAATGTTCAGCTATAATACTTTATTCCAGAGTGGAGGAAGCTGTATCTTGGCCAAGGCACCCAGGTGGTGTGCCAGGCGGTCTGTTATAGGAAGTAGCCTAAAAAAACACCTTTAGTCTGCAATCCCTCCTAAAAAAAAAATGTCCCTGGCATGTGCCTACAGCCTCATAGTTAAGTAAATCTGCAGTGTGAGATCTAAGGCAATGCTGCCTTTGACTGCAAGTCTTATGAGATTTGGTATCTTACTCACTAGTTGGCTTGGGGGCTCTGAGAAAACAAAGCCTTGCCTCTACCAATATGTGCACAACAAGTTATGGTAAATCAGCAACTGGGAAAAGATCAGCCGCAATGAGACCATAGGCTATACCGGGGACCATTTCTTTACCCTATTGTCTGTTTTGGGGCAGAATTCAGTTCCCTGTTAAGGAGAATCTGTCACGTTCACCACCCTTCCTCACTACATGGAAATTCGCCTTTGCTGCAATCCCCTGCTGCTCTGTCTGTCGGGGCATACAGTGCTTGGCCTCAAGTGGCTGATCCTCGGGCCTGAACACTGGAGGAGAACAGAAAGCAATTAAATATGTAACAGCTGGGGCAAAGACTGACACAGAGCTTATACAGACTCATGGTTTTAACAAATGAAAGGAGCAGCATACAAGTATGGTGCAGGGGAGTATAGGTGGCAGGCTGGTAAAAACTTTGCCCTGAAAGAACAGATTCTCTTTAATTTAAGAAACCAAATAAGCTTTGACACATGACAACTAAAAAAAACAAAGTGAGCATGTGAAAGTTGTGAATTAGCCCCCTGGGGAACTTGTTTTTGAAGTACCTATGTATTATAAACTACTTTAACCACTTCAGCCCCGGACCAATTGGCAGCCAATGGACCAGGCCCCTTTTTGCGATTCGGCACTACGTCGCTTTAACTGACAATTGCGCGGTCGTGCGACGTGGCTCCCAAACAAAATTGGCGTCCTTTTTTTCCCACAAATAGAGCTTTCTTTTGGTGGTATTTGATCGCCCCTGCGGTTTTTATTTTTTGCGCTATAAACAAAAATAGAGCGACAATTTTGAAAACAATGCAATATTTTTTGCTTTTTGCTATAATAAATATCCCCAAAAAATATATAAAAAAACATTTTTTTTCCTCAGTTTAGGCCGATACGTATTCTACATATTTTTGGTAAAAAAAAAAATCGCAATTAGCGATTATTGATTGGTTTGCGCAAAAGTTATAGCGTTTACAAAATAGGGGATAGTTTTATAGCATTTTTATTAATATTTTTTTTTTTACTAGTAATGGCCGCGATCAGAGATTTTTATTGTGACTGCGACATTATGGCGGACACATCGGACATTTTTGACACATATTGGCACCATTGTCATTTATACAGCAATCAATGCTATTTAAATGCATTGATTCCTGTATAAATGACAGTTGTAGTGAAGGGGTTAACCACTAGGGGGAGGGGTTATGGGCTGTGACGTGTGTGTTTTTTTACATTAGGGGGCGGGGCTGACGTCTGACGTCATTGATCGCTTTCCCGATGACCGGGAACAGCCGATCAATGACAGGCAGTGTAGGAAGCATGGGGAGAGGTTCTTCAGCTCTGTGACCCGATCGCAGGACACCAGCGGCGATTGGGTCCGCTGGTCCCGCGGCCGGGGTCACGGAGCGCGACCCACAGGCAGGCAATTGCAAAATCACGTTTATATACAGGATTTTGCCTGCCCGTGCCATTCTGCACACATATATGTACATGGGGCAGTCGGGAAGCTGTTAAGTGCAACTAAACCCATGGATTTAACGGTTTCCCATTCAAGGCATATCATGCATGAAAACATGCATGAAAACTGTTGCTTGACTCTCAATTCAACTGTCAAGCCATTAAATGGCTGGTGTCATAACTGATAACATGGGCAACATTTTAGCAACTGCAGACCAAAGAGAGGCTAATATGGCAGCTTCCTTGACTTTAAAGGGTAGGAGGGTTCAGTTTCACTTTATTATGATCTGTCCCGACCTACCACTTTAAAGGTCTATAGACAGCAAAATAAGTAACATGTGGAACCCCAGCTACAAATTCCCTAAATGTGCATACCATTTAATGAAAGCATACTAATTCACATTTATAGTAATACTAAAAATAAATGATCACCTTGTAAATCACAATAATTACATACCTATTTCAGTCATGATCATGTACAGTATATAGATCACGTTGTTACAAATACTCTACCTTGTCATTTCTTTCACACAAGAATTTTAACTTCTGTGCCTTCTTGTGCATAAAAACTCCTTCTAAATTCCCCGTTTCTCCAGATCGCAGCTCGATTGCCTTCTCTCCCCATCCCATTATTTGATTAGATTGTAGATAAGCTGAATAAAAAAGGATAACATTTGTGTTAACGCTAAGATTAGGCTTGTCAGATAAATTAGCATGATAAATTAGCATGAAAATTAAAAGCTGTATAATATTAATTTTTTTTGCAAAACACTCTAAAATAGATTACAAGAAAGCAATCACTTTGACATCCACTATGTATAGAGAACAAATGACATTCATTTACAAGTCCTGCTATGCAGGGTCAAGCATAGAGGAGTGTACAAGCTTCATAATGTATCAGAATATGTGGCCAAAAGTGTAGAGCACTCTGAAAGTAATGAGGCGTATGAAGTCAGTATTTCATCCACAGACATGCACCTGATGACTTGTTTATACTGGATCTCTGGGTACCCCCCTTTGGGCCAGGGGATCAGTTGCTTACAGCTGATATATTCATCCATTTTGTTAATTCTTAACAGCATGCAGGAAGATTTCACTTTGGCTTAAAATGGTCTTCTTAACATTAAACAATATTCTAAAAGTCTGTCAAAGCTTACAAAAATAGGCTTTAGGAAGCAGTAAGGCATATCCTGTATGCACCCACTGTGCCACCACCATGATACATTTAAAAAAAAATGGCACCTTACATGCATGTAGCAACATTAAGAATTTAGAAACACTTGGAGCTAACAGGGAAGATACACTTGCATTTGTGTGGATATGGGTTTCCATGTTGCTGTACAGGAAAAGGCAGCTCATCTTTGAATCTTAAGAATGGTCCACAGACAGACATTACCAACAACGATAAACATATAATGTATCACAAAGTTTGAAGTTTACAGATATTTTTTATAATGCAAAATTGTTTCACTCTAATAGATCCTTTTAAGATTTGATAAAAGTGATTAAGGAGAAAAGAGGGTTTGGGACTTTATATGAGGCACAGTACATGTGCCTTCATCCCTAATTGCTGAGATACATAGGAGAGGGATTTGGGACTTTATATGAAACATGCAGTAAGGAAAGCATCATGGCATGAACGTGTCTGGTGGGTAATTGTGAGTGGTTACCATATATAATGCATAGTGACATAATACATACAAAAATGTAAAATGAGTAGAATTCATTCCATACATAATACATAACATGGTAGCATAATGGAATAGCAACATATTGGTTCACAATGATATGATCATATAAAACACCAGACTCATTATTGTCTGTCTCCACAATAAGGCTATTTTCTCACTGAGACACTTTACAGGCACTACAGAGCTAAAATTAGCACCTGCATAGCGCCTGTAAAGAGCCTCTCCTGTCTCTCCAGTGTGAAAGCCGGAGGGCTTTCACACTGGAGCGGTGCGCTTTCAGGATGGTAAAAAAAAGTCCTGCAAGCCGCATATTTGGCTGCTAGCAAGGGTTAAAACCGCCACGCTGGCGGCCCAATAGCACAGATAAAATGACGGTAAAGCAGCGCTAAAAATAGCGCCGCTTTACCGCCGACGAACAGATCCAGTAGAACATAATGTTGGTAACACTCTTGAGATGTAAACAAAGGGCGGTTCGTGGATAATTTCCACTCTTCAGGAGCAGATGCAGGATAGGGGTCTATAAAAATTAAAAAAATTTAATATTCAATTTGGTATGTCTATAAGAGGAGGAAGGTAAGGAAGGTGCAATGGTGGATCCCCCACTCATACTTACAGACCAACTATGAGTCTGGGTACAGCGGACCCTCCCAGCCGGCCTCCAGCTTTCCACGCTTGTGCCCAGACTCAAAGTTGGTCAGTAAGTATGAGTGGGGGATCACCTCTGCATCTTCCTTCCCCTCCTCCTCTTATAGACATACCCAATTGAACATTTCATTTTTAACATTTTTATAGCCACCTATCCTGCATCTGCTCCTGAAGAGTGGAAGTTAGCCACAAAATGCATCAAGCTATTAGATGCCCCTTTGTTTACATCTCAAGATTGTTACCAACATTATGTTCTTCAAGATCTTACCAATTCAAATCATGATTTTTGATTGCGGAGACACACAATAATGAGTTTGTTGTTTTATATAATGATATCATTGTGAACCAATATGTTGCTATGGCATTATGCTACCATGTTATGTATGGAATAAATTCTACCTATTTTACATTTCTGTATGCATTCTGTCACTATGCAATATATATGGTCACAACTCCCAATAACCTGCCAGACACATTCATGCCATGATGCCTCCCTGGCTGCATGTTTCATATAAAGTCCCAAAACCCTCTCCCATGTATCTTGATAAAAGTGCTACCATAATAGTTGCAATAACAAACATCAATAGCGCGTATGGATTATGTTCATTGACAAAAATACACGGGGATCAACGTTTTATGCTGCCAGTAAAAACAGGTGGGTTTAAATGGAAATCGAAAGTTAATCCTGTCTTTCTAATCCACTAATCTGTTTCCTGTAAATTGATTCAGCTAAATGAAAGGTCTTACAGTTCATAAGAGATTACAGATGGTTGTAACCTCCAATATTATCCTATGTATACAACCTTACAGCAGACCTACACTCCAACAGTGTCTGTGTCTCTAGTCAGATACTGGAAAAATAGTTGAGAGCCACAGCAAAAAAGCCAAAGCGATTAAAGATATTGATTAACATTATGCATCATCTCAGAGGAAGAACTCAAATATTGACTTTATAAATAGCCTTTTTCAGTCCTCTAGGAAGCTTGTACTATACTCCTTTTATGTTCTGTCTAATGAATTGGCTGCACACACGCATTTTCATTCTATCAGGTAACAGTGCAGTAATACTCTGAAAAAAACAAAAAAAACTTGCTGGGTAATTAGCGGACTAGGTTTTAAGTTTTGTTTTAAAATTATCCGCTGGACTTGGCAGTCCGGCGGACAATACGGCCGTCTGTAGTATGGTCCGGCGGACCAAAAAGGACGCATGCTCAGTAGCAAGTATTTTTCTAGTATTTTTCTTTTTCTAGTCCCGTCGTACGTGCTGTACGTCATCGCGTGAACCGCCAGACTTTTAGCGTGATCGTGTGTGGTCAAGTCCGATCGCTTTCAAGTCCGGCGAAGCCCAGCTGGAAAGTCCGGCGGTTTGTCCGCTGGACTAGGTCCGGCGGACAAAGTCCCTTCGTGTGTACGCGGCATTAGTCACATACAGTATACTGAATTTGTAATGTTACTGGTGAATGTGCTGTAAATGTGGCTAGAATGGACCTCATGTACCTCAAGGAAATATTCTGTTGGCCACACCTATCCTAAATATTTAAACTGTTACTTTCTGAAGATGTAGAAGGCCTCGTGCTCACTGGAGATTTTTTTTCCTCCCCTGGACGCCTTGCTCCAGGGTGAAGAAAAGGCAGCATTAAAAACACTGCTAAAGCCAAGTTTTGTAAACGCATTTAAGCATTTATTCCATTGGCTAGATTCTGGCCATTGTAATGAATGAATGCTTAATCTCTACATATGCCTAAATGCATTTCCAAAATGTGGCTTTAGGCATGTTTTTAACACAGCTTGTTCCTCCTCTGGAGCAAGGCATTCAGTGAAGAAAAAAAAAACTCCAGTGTGCATGAGGCTTTATATTCTACATCTGAAGTACAAAATAACAACTTTGTTTTGTTTGCTTTTTCACAAAAAATATTGCCAACAGTACAGAAATACAGGGAAAAATCTTCCGCTTGTTCCAATGACAACTGTTGGGGGGGATAGATATCCTCTCACTCTTACAGGGCAGGAATTGAAGGGAAATCTCCACAAGGAAGCACATGGCCAACAATTGTGGCTTTACCCTTCCTGCACTCTAAATAGAAAGAAAAATGGCTTTAGATCTACTTTAAGACATTTGAGTTGTTTTCTTAGCAGCCCAGCTCCCCCTGCACCCCCATCCAGAGCACATTCTCTGTGTTAACATTACAGATTTGAAGGCTGAAAAGTCATTGGGTCACAACTGGGAGGGAAGTGAAAGTTCATCTCAGCTGCTAAGAGAATAATATGAGTGATTTTGCTGTACATTTAGAGTCCTGGTGTCCAACATGCAATGTGTTGGGCACTGTGTGCAGCCTGCCATGTTTCGATACTGCAGAGTGGCAGTGGTGTGCTGGATGCCAAGATGCTCCCTGCACTTCTACACCTGGTACTTTTGCTACCTGAAACATACAAATTACAGACTTTTTTTTTACTGAATGTTAGATAAATTCAAGAGGAAAGCCACTCACTTCAGACCTTTGCCGTGTCTTATTTCAACACCCCCACTGCCTGTCTGATTTGACTTTTTAGCGAATGTGAAAATGCGTACTTCCTCTTGAAAATTACAAGCGATTAAAGACTTTTTTAAAAGATTTGAATAAGCCAACAAACTATAATTTGTCTTTGCTTAGACATTAGATATATAATTAATAGAACCACTTTAGAGCAAAATTAAATACAGTGTACGGTATGTGTTTTTGAAAGATCAATTAAGGAACACAGTTGTTCAGGTAATGAGCATTGTCTAATTAAAAGGGCAAACGTTTGTGTAAATGGAATCATAATGGTGGTCACAGGTTTTCAAATTTTTAAGAGCCACGTTTGACTATTCATTTGCTGCCCTCTCTCAAGAGTTGTGAAGGTCATAGCATGGCCTGTGGGAACTAATTAAATGGAAACATTTCTGGCTGTTAGGCATCAGAAGCCATCACCATGGATTTTTAGTTTGGTAGTTTGTTTTCTTCAGTCCTGCAGATTTTTGTATAGGAGATATAAAAAGAGAACAAAGTCTGAATTCAAAAAACAAACAGTTATAATTATTTTAAAAGAAGTTTCTACCTAATAAGGTTTTTTAATACCATCCAAACCATCCTCTTAAAATGGCAATGATAAAATTTTTGAAAGAATCAGGTCTAGATCATTGCCCTAAACTGCCTCCATTTCCTCTCTGTGTTTACTTCTTTCTTTCTCACTCTTGGGTGGTTAGATTGAACCAGGCATGTCATAAAAAAAATCAGGGTGTCTCCCCTTTCCTGAACTACTTACTCGTGAAAATCCGACAAGGTGCCTGTAATATCTAAGAGGAAGAGGTCACATGATGGATGAGCTAAATCACAAATTATCCATACTCTAGCTTCAGCATCTCAAGGGAAGAAAATGTGAACCATTGAGTGCCTAACAGCAGATTCTTTACAATATTGATATCATGCAACAAATAGAGTGAAAGCCGAAAATACCCGCCCTTATGGCTCACCCCTCCGCGCTATATTGATATGTATCTCTTAAATATGGATAAAATAAATAAATATATAAATATATAGATGTCAACGTGTAAATATATAAATATACAAATAAATTAAAATAAATGTAGTCCACCACTTCTGGTGATAGCAGCTGCTTAAAATTGTGAAAACATGTAAATACGGCAATATTATAAAAGCAGTCCTTTGAGCACAGTCTCTCTATTATATTATTGCAGCAGCGCTTTTGTCCTTATTGTCACCCAGGACCAATTGGTAAAGAAAAAAAAAAAAAAAAACAAATCGGTTGAATCAATATGATCTGATAAAAGACGTCCCCACGCAGTGGTCCCTTATATGAAATAGTGACAGCTTCCACCGTATATTTCCAACAGATCTTTCACCACGTGCAGAATAAACTCCCCTATGGGGATGCACTCACCAGACCAACGATCAATAAAAGCCTTTGAAATCAGATCACTCTGCATCGGCGTTCCTCCACACTCTATCTCCTTTGCAGTAACAATAGCCGGATCATACACCAATTTTCCTCATAAAAACAAAGGGGTTGCAATAGTGTAATACTGTTTCAAAAATAAAAGGTTTTTACTTTAATAAAGGCTATTTTTGAAACAGTATTACACTATTGCAACCCCTTTGTTTTTATGAGGAAAATTGGTGTATGATCCGGCTATTGTTCGAATCGAACGAATCCGAAAACAACGAAAACAACGAAAATCCGAAAAAAAATAAATTAGAAACAACGAATGTACGAAAGAAGAAAATCTGAATAACGAAAACAGGAACAACGAAAATCAAAATGATCGAAAAAATTCGTACATTCGTAACTTTTTTTTTGTTGTTGAATTGGTAATTTTCCGTGTCCCTTACAATGGCGCTGCTTAACATGCCTCGAATGGATTGAACGAAAAAATTCGTACATTCGGAACTTTTTTTTTCGATTCGTAATTTTCCGTGTCTCTTAAAATGTAATAATAGAATATACATTAAATAAAATTATGAATTATGCTCCGATTACGAATCTACGAATGTTACGAATAAATACGCATGCGTCCGAATTTCGAATAAACGAAAATTAAACTAACGGAAAAACGAATTAACGAAAAAAAAAAAAAACTCTTACGAAAATACGAATCGTTACGAATACGAACACCGACGACTTACGAATTTACGAATCGCTACGAATCAACGGAAACGAAAAAAACAAAAAACGAAAATAAACAAATTTTTTTGTTGTGCACATGTCTACTTAAAAGTCTCCCATTTACCCCTATTTTGACACATTTTTGGCCTCTTAAAAAAGGAGTTTACTCGATTTCTCGTAGGATCAACAAGCATTTTTTAGGCCTCATGGACACTGAACATTTGGCGTTTTTTTTCCTGCCTCTAAATGTCACTGCATGTTAGCCTATGGGGTGGATTTACTAAAGTCAAATAGACTGTGCACTTTGCAAAGTGCAGTTGCACTGTGCAAGTACATTTGCTCCAGAGATTAGCATCCAGGAGCAGCAGCATTTTGGCAGGAAAAATTTGATGCACCTTAAAGAGGAAGTAAAGCCTCCTCCAAAAAAAAAAAAAAAATGGAACCTGCAAGGCAAAGGCATAATGAGCTAGTATGCATAGCATACTAGCTCATTATGAATAACTTACCTGAGAACGAAGCCCCCGAATTGACCCTTGTCCACGACCTCCTCCGCCGCCATCAATCCCGGAGTGACTTCCGGGTCTCGCTGCTCCAGCGCTGTCATTCGCTGGAGTGGCGCACGAGAGCGGCATATCGCCGTGATCTCGGCATACTCAGTGCGCCTGCGCGCCGCTGTCTACGGCGCATGCGCTGTAGACAGCGATGCCTGTTTTTTTCTAAATATCTCCTAAACCATGTAGGTTTAGGAGATATTTATTGGACCTACAGGTAAGCCTTAATCTAGGCTTACCTGTAGGTCAAGGTGGTTTGTAAGGGTTTACAACCACTTTAACGCTAGGTGCTTATAGCGCTTCAGCGTTAATTAATTTCAATGGCCAGAATAAATTATTATTCTGGCCAATGAAATGGATTAATGCCCAAGTGCTTGGCGCACCTAAATGCATCTCTGCATGTCTCCAGCGTTTTTTCTGCCGAAACTCTGCTGCCAGGAGGAAAGGAGTCTTGGAGAGTTAGCAAAATGACCAGTGTACATAAGACCTTATGCTTTCAGTCTTTTAAAACTTCTTTTGCACAGATGAAAACTTTTGAAACTTACAGAACGCTTACAGAAAATGCAACTTTCAGTAACTTAGTATCATATGTTAACCTTTTTTTTAAGAATTCTTATTGTTGAAAACAGAATGATGTACTTTAGAATAAAACATGCATTTAAATGTATGGACATCAGGGTTCTAAGTTTCCATGCACACTGGACACTGAATGCCAGTACACTTGAAAAAAAAATTTTTTGATGCTAATACCTGTAATGTCATTTTGTTATATTTCGATATTTGTTGAAAAACTCAATAAAAAACGATTGAAAGGAAAAAAAAAAAAAAAAAAACGCTCATATAGAGCATTTTAGTACAAAGTCCATTTGTTGCCTCTAAACAACAGCTATTTAGTGTTTATTCTGGCAGTAAGCGCCAGTCAGAAACGCAAACCAGAAGGTTATTTTTCCTGCCTCTAAACACTGAGCTAAAAATATGCCTCTAATCGTCCCAAATTACATGGATACATAGGGTAATGTTGAGCTGTTTCTACAGGCAGAACACAAAACTCTGTAGAAAAAACTGTAGAAGCAGCAATTTTCAAGCCAGTGTGCATGGACCCTTAAAGCGGAAGTAAACCCATCGATTTAACAGTTTAAAAAAAAAAGGCATGCCGTGAATGCTAACTGCACATTGGCTGTGCTCTCAACCAAACAGTCAAACCATCCAATGGCTGGTGTCATAACGGATCACATGTGCAGCACCGTGGCAGTTGAAGATTAAGCAGAGGCAAAGATGGCAGCTTCCTTGGCTGAAAACGATAGGTGGGTTTACTTCCACTTTAAGACTTGTACACACGGTCAGATTATTGGACGAATTTTCATCAGATTTTGTTTGATGCTAGTCTAAAATAGAAAGTGCAGAGGGTACTCAACATCAGAAAATTTTCTGACGACAGATTTCAACATCAGAATTGACGTAATGTGTTGAATTGTTTTGTATGCGTTCTTTCATTTCTGAGCATGCCTAGACTTGCTCTTCAGATTTTTTTTTTGTCAGAAAACTCTACTAATGAAAAGAAAAATTGGACTTTGTGGTCACATCAGAAACATTTTTTCAAGCCTGCACATCCAGTTTTTGTCTTCCGAAAATTTGTAATTGGCTGTCAAAAGCAGCATACTAACGTTTAGAAAATCGTCAGGTCGTTTATCGGACAAAGTCTATCTTCAGATTTTCTGACCGTGTGTACGGGCCTTAAGACCCCATACACACTATTAGATTTTCTGCTGATTTTTGTCTTCAGATTTACCAAAACCATATACTATGAGGTCGAACCTTAATGTGGATGTAAACCCAAATTTTTATGTCATAATGTAGAGAATAAGATTTCATTTCATTTGAGCCCAGTCTTGCCACACAGATTTACTCCAGCCCTAAGCAATCCTCTTTTATTGTTCAGTTAGAGAAATCTTGACAAAGTCTTGAAAACTTTGTCAAAAACGCCCCCTTGCTGTGAGTGACAGGTGATTTACATATCTCATGCACTAGCCTGAGACAGGCACATCCTGTGTAAAAAGTTCACAATTCACACCCCCCTCCCCTCCAGCTCTCCCAGCTTTACTGTGTTTTGACTGGATGTTTCTCATCATGGGATGCAATGAACAGTCAGCAGACTATAGACAGGCAAGTGATTTAGGGGACATGTATGTAGTCAGAGCTGGGCAGAGTAGAACATCCAGTAATCTGATGATAACCTGTCTCAGGCTAGTGCATGAGATATGTAAATCACCTGTCACTCACAGCAAGGGGGCGTTTTTGACAAAGTTTTCAAGACTTTGTCAAGATTTCTCTAACTGAACAATAAAAGAGGATTGCTCAGGCCTCGAGTAAATCTGTGTGGCAAGACTGGGCTCAAATGAAAGGAAATCGTATTCTCTACATTATGACATAAAAAAGAAACATTGGGGGTTTACATCCACTTTAAGAGTTTAAATTTGTATGCAATCAGGCAGGCCCTTGTACTACATGGTTTTGGTAAATCTGAAGACAAAAATCTGCAGAAAATCTAATAGTGTGTATGGGGCCTTAGTCTAGTTGGGCTCTCTGATTTACACTGTTGAGCTACTGAAGAAATCTGTAGAATAGGATATCTAAGCATCCATATTGTACCTGTAGATGCTTCCGCTGGCTATTCCATTATGTTAATCCCATGTTTAGAAACATACAAAATGTGCTGATGTGCATAAGTAATGATTTTTTCAAAGTGCAAAAATAACAATAACCAACAGCTACCAAAATAATCAGATTTCACCACATCTTCTAAAACAAACAATATTCTGTAACACTGACCACAGACAGACAATGTGCATGCCATATGTTCCAATAACCTGGATATGTTTGTACTGAGCTGGGAAGATTGTTCCTTAATGCCCTTGTTGCCAGATCAGGACAACTGTCAGAGTCAATGTCTAAGGCAGCTCTTAATTCAGATTCAATTTACTGCACCGTGTGGAACTAAAGAAGCTGAGACAGTTGATAGCACAACCCCAGGGGTTTACTTATATATAAATCTGTCTATTCTGATTATGTATGCCCCATAACGTTATCTACGTTTATGGCTACACATGAAAGTAAAAGTAAAAATTAAATATGCATCAGATTACCTTACAAATGCAACACCATTGCCCAACAGAACTCACCAACAGATGCCGGCATTTCTCCCCATTGTAGTACATTTTCTTTTGTAAAGTGTCCATATGTATCAATATAAACACCTTCATCTTCATAGCTCAGCAGAAGTTCCATGCCATTGGTGTTAGGAAGGATGATAATGGCATGTGGGTGAATGTTTCCCTGGATCTGAAATGACAGTGTTGTTCCATCAGTTTCTTTCAAAAATGATCAAAAACAACAATAACCACATTGCATTGTTTACTAGACCTTTCTAAGCCCCCGTACACACGGTCGGAATTTCCGACAACAAAATCCGTAGGATTTTTTCAGACGGATTTTGTCCGACACTGGTGTTGCATACACACGGTCGGACAAAGTTGTCGGAAAATCCGATCATTCTGAACGTGGTGACGTTCGTTGCGTATGACGGAACTACGTAGAGGCTAGTAGCCAATAGCTTTGGTCTCTTAATTTGATCTGAGCATGCGTGGCTCTTTGTCCGTCGGAATTCTCTACACACGATTGGAAAAAGTCTGATCGGATTTTGTTGGAAAATTTGAGAGCGGGATCCGATGGAAAAAGTCAGATGGAACCCACACACGGGCGGGTTTTCCGACAACATGGTCCAATCGGACATTTTCTGTCGGAATTTCCGACCGTGTATACGGGGGCTAAGACATATTGTTCTATATCCTTTTTAAAGTTTTTTTTTGCAAATACTGCTCATTTTTATCCAGATGTAAGCTGGAAATCTTTGGCAAGTATATAGTGGGGGATTCTACACTGACCACCATGTAATGGGGGGGGGGGGGATTCTACGCCACCCAACAATGGAAAAGAAGGATTTATACACTGACACCAATGTAATAAGAGCATTTACACCAACCACCAGTGTAAGGGGAAATTTACAATGACCTCCAGGTAAGGAGGTATTTACACTGACAACCATTGTTGGAGATTTGTACTGACCATCAATGTAAGCTGACACTTCTACACCGACCACCAATGTTAGCAGGGATTTACACTGACCACCAATGTAAAGGGGGATTTACACTGATCACCAATGTCAAGAAGAATTTAAACTGACAACCAATGTAATGGGGGATTTTACAGCAACAGCAAATAAAGGGGGATTTCTACACTGGCCACCAATAAAAGGGGGATTTACACTCACCACCAATTTAAAGGGGGCTTTTACATGGACCACTAATGTAAGGGAGGATTCAAAACTGACCACAAATGCAAGTTTTGATGTTTTTAATGATTACCAATATAAAGAAGAGTTTCTACACTGGCCACCAATGTAATGAGGATTTACACTGACCACTAATGTAATAGGAGCATCCAGAGTAACCACCAATGTAAAGAGGAATTTACACTGACCACCAATGTAAGGTGGACCTTCACACTGGCCACAAGTGTGAATGAAAGAATTGTACTCCAAGCCCCAATGTAATGAGAAGATTTACATTGATCACCAATGTAACTGAGACATTTACCCTGCGTTCACATTTGTGTGTGTGTCGGGAATACATGCAAAATCACTTTCCTAACACCACATAAACATGCTGCCCTTTAGCAGATACACAGAAGTGCCATTAATTGTTAATGACACCCTCATGTATCGGCTAAGATGTACGTATTAACAAGCACCAAAATTCAGGGTGCTTTGGCACCATGTTCTTTTGAAGAAGGGTTCCACCTCCAATTTGTTTACCTTTGCAGAACAGGCTGCTGTTGGGCTTAATGACTATAGTTGTAGGCAGGACTTTCAGGCATGCTCCTTTACCTCCCAAGTTGGCAGAATTCAGCAGAAGTAATGGTAGATATGACCTCAGGGGGACACGATATACATATGAATGCAGCCTCTATTTACATATCAATGCCACGGTCCTCGACCATTTACATATTAATACCGCCGCTATTTACATATCAATGCAGGTTATTTGCATGTAAACACAGGGTCTGCAGGTGAGTCATCTGTACACAGCAATAGGGCAGAGCCGAGCAGCAACAGAACTTTACACTGAGATATCGAGACACAGCACGGGACTAAAACTTCAAGGGATAAGGGAATTTAAACTGGCATAGTTGGCAAGTAGAAGCAGCTGCTTTGGGCCCCACAACAATGATGGGGCCCAGGGCAGCTGCCTCTTTTGCCCTGCCTTAAAAACGGTTCCTGGATATAGGGCACCCACAAAACTAAGCAATAAGTAGCAGTACAGTTACGAGTCAGAAGTTAGTAGAGTTTCCTTGGGAAAGCAGTTTTCACAACTTCTCAACAGCACTGTAACACACTCTTTGCTTGTAATGGACTCATTAATACTCATTAATGTAAATGAATACTCCTAAAAGATACCTTCTCTATGTGATCTTGTAAAAAAGCAACATAGTCAAAACTACACTGCTAGAGGATGTATATGGTATGCAGGTAACTGGTTTTGAAAAATTAACTTTTGGTCACAAATCATATTTATTATGCATGTTATATTTATGGTCCAAGTGTTAATTATGTTTTTATTGATACAAACAACACACAAGCACTGTGAACATTTCAATATCATTGTTTTTTTTCTTTATTGTACTTTTTTACTATTTCTTCAAATTTAGTTTTTTTTTTTTGTACTTCAGCAATTTATTTCTACTATCTTTACTCCATTTGACCATGCTTATCATTTCCCTTTACAAGTGTCATTTATACAGTAATTCCCTGCACCCATGATGTTGAGCACTGCTGCCCAAGTTTAAACACTTCCAGCATCCTATTTATCAATCACCTTTCACACAGGCCAGAAACTTCAGTGCAATCCTACCCCAAAACGACCCCTGAAGCCATGTACAATTTATTGCTGTAGGAAACACAATATGCTTCAAAGTTTCAAAGGTTATAAGCACATTATATACATAAATTAAAATAATTACATGAATGACATTAAACATTCGAAGTAGCTATAAAATAACAAGGAGAAACTACAGAAACAAATATATCACCATTCATTCAGTAGAGTTCTTTTTCCAGGGCAGGATAAAATATGGCTCTAGTTCTCAATACTAAGAATGCAATGGGGTGTCAACTTAAGGTGGGCAAAACTAGCATTTATGACCCTTTTTAACTAATGTAGTAGTTCAGTATTACAAAGGGTCTAACTTTTCACTTGTGTATAATGTTTATATTTAGATCCATCAGATAGCTAACATTACATTGACACGATATGCTATTGTTTGGTAAAACAAGCAAAAATTGTTACCATTACTTGGATGTATGAAAAAATAAAGGTTACTGAATGTATTTTGATATTAACAAGGCTCATTCAATGTGGTCTAGACAGGGCCAGGACAAGGGTTTGGCAGAAGGGACGGTTGCCCTGGGCACTGTAGTATCATGTGAGGTAAGGGGGGCCACCAGAAGATTTGTGTTGGGAGAGGTAATTTGGGGGGCAGCAGGCAGTGGGAATTGTTCTAGGAAGGGACATTTGGGGGTGGGGGTGCTATGAGTTGCGATTTGGGGGGATATGTGTTGGGATGAGGGAAGAGGATTTGTACTAGGAGGGTGGAATTGGGGAGGTTTGTGCTAGAAGAGCTGAAATGGTAGAGGGGGAGGGAATTTGTGCTGAGGGGCATTTTTTTGGGGGACAGGGGATTTGTGCTACTAGAGATGATTGGGGGGATATGTGCTAGGAGGAGAAATTGGGGGGGGGGGGGGGTTGTGCTAGAAGGGATGGATTCGGAGTGGGGGGGGAGAGGATTTGTGTTAGGAGAGGAAATTTAAGGGGTAGAGGATTTGTGCTAGAAAGGGGGAAATTTGTGCTTGGGGAGAGAGAAAATTTGAGCTGGGAGGGAGGATGGGGGCATGGGGGAGATTTGTGCTGGGAGGAGGGGAAATTTTAGGGGGTAAACATTCAGATTAGTGCTAGATTTTTTTTTTACACAAAATGCTCATACATCTCGAGGGGGAGGGCAGTTTGATATGTTCGCCCCCCTGGGCTGTAGATGACCTTATCCTGGTACTGGGTCTAGAATCCACCACTTGGGGTATTTGTACTGGTGACTAGTTTCACAGGAACAGAAGGTGATGTGAAATCAAAAAAAAATCTTTCAATAAAGACACCTGTTCAGACAATAACTACCCAAGAGGGGATTTCTTTTCAATTTAGAGTTATTTCCTTTCACTTTTTGCTGAGTCAATGGCACAGAAAGGAAAGTGAAATCTCCCCTAATGGACATAGCAAAATATTTACAATCTGACAAGGGTTTTAACAATTCCCTACTCTATTCAAAGCTAAAAATAAACACTTTAGCTAGACATACTGTACACTTCAAAATATACTACGGTGACATTCAGCATGCTCTTCCTTTTTTTGCTTCTCAAATATTGGTGTCAGGGCTGGGCTCAGCCCTTTCTTCTCTGAGCTGGCCGCTCAGCTGTTGGCTAATTGCCAGCTCTCATCTCTCTCCAGAGTTACTCAGCTGTTGATGATATCTTGCTCGTCAGTCCTGCCTACTTAAGCTGTCCAGTCCAGAGGAGCTCTGCCTTCGCCTTGGTCAACATCACAGAAACTATCTCCTGCAATCCTGTTCAAGACTTGCTTTGCTGACATCCCTTCTGGCTCCAGATCCTGCTTGCTGTTCCACTACATTGATCCCTGACTTCTTGCTTGGTTGACTATCCGTTCCGGTTACTGAATTTATGTTTTGACTATGTTTGGTCTTTTTACTTTTATTATTAAACAAGTGTAATTTAACTGTACTTCTGTCTCGGCCTGATTTCATGGTTTCTGACAATTGGTGAGTTTTGTATTTACTTTGTATATTTTGTTACAGCTATTCTGTGCTAAGTGTGTAAAAAATATTACTATAACGTGGTAAATGCAGAACATATTTACTCATCTTTACCTTTCCAGCTACCCTTGCTTACTTGTTACTGAACTCAAAGGCTTGCCAAAAATGGAAAGCAACACAATCTAAGTAATTATCAGTCTACGTCAGCCTTTCTCAACCTTTTTTCAATAGTAGCACCCTTTAAAATTATGCAAAATCTCCGCAGTCTAAAATTTAAAAAAATGTAAATGTTACTTGTCAATCGGAAGCTTGAGTCTGAGACAATGTACACAACCGCTAGCTGAAATTAACTTTACATTGGAAACTTCTGTTCACATCAGAAGTCCCCCCCATCAAACTGAGGTCAACAAATCACATCAGAGTCCCCCCTTCACATCAGAGGTCCCTTATCAGGTCGGAGGTTTCCCATCATATCAGGGTCTCCCCTTCACATCAGAGTCACCCCTTTAAATCAGAGGCCCCCCATTACATCACAGAGCCCCCCATTCAAGGCTAGAGACTCAAAAGATCAGTCACCCCTCTTCATCAAAGACCCCTATACAGGAGTCCCCCATCACACATGAGTTTCCCCATCACCACAAATTCCTCCCATCACAGAGCCCTCCAATCACACAGGCATCACATCAAAAAGGCCCGCAGTCACACAGGGCCCCTCATCACAGAGCACCCCAATCACTCAGACCCCTCCCCATCAAAGAGCCATTTGTTGCTATGGTGTGGGTGGCTGGCCCGCCTGTTACACAGTTAGTCAGGTTGAAAAAAGACACAAGTCCATCTAGTTCAACCATAAAAAAAATCATACAATCCCATATACCCAATCCTATACCCACAGTTGGTCTAGAGGAAGGTGAACCCCCCCCCCCCCCCCAGAAAAGCAGGATCCAATTTGATACAGCAGGGGAAAAAATTCCTTCCTGATCCCAGAGAGGCAATCGGATTATCCCTGGATCAACTTTACCTATAAATGTTAGTACCCAGTTATATTATGTACATTTAGGAAAGAATCCAGGCCTTTCTTAAAGCAATCTACTGAGCTGGCCAGAACCACCTCTGCAGGGAGTCCATTCTACATTTTCACAGCTCTTACTGTGAAAAAACCTTTCCGTATTTAGAGATGATGCCTGTACCATGGCAACACTTGATGCTGATCCAGTGCAAACTGGATCCCGTGCACATAACACCCCGGGGGAACCCAGATGGCACCCCAGGGTACTGAGACACCCAGGTTAAGAAACACTGGTCTAAGTAATAGATTTATGTGTTGGTTAATAAATTAATTAATTACAAAGCATTGGATGGGCATGTTGTAACAGATTTAAAAGAAATCTGACAGTTGTGTAACCATTCAAAAAGAATGGTCTCTTCACTACACCTGCATTCAGGATCACATTTGATGTAACATTGGCCATTTTGGGGAGATTGTGTAACAAAATAAAAAAGCCCAGACACAGCGGGGTTGATTTACTAAAACTGGAGAGTGCAAATTCTGGTGCAGCTGTGCATGGTAGCCAATCAGCTTTTAACTTCAGCTAGAACTGAAGAACTGGAAGCTGATTGGTTTCTATGCAGAAATGCACCAGCAGTTGAACTCTCTAGTTTTAGTAAATCAACCCCAGCTTGTCAATTTTGTTGAGTGATCTAAATGTATATTTTCTTGTTGGACCACCCAGTATTTCCCAAACTACTAATACATTCTATTAACCCACAGTATGGAATCTTCTGCATAATATTCAAAGCCAGAATGCACAAATATGCAGTACATATACATATTCCTTTCTCCAGTCATAGCTGTAATCTGTGTTAACAAGTAAAGCATTGCAAAGTTTCAGTTGAGAGTAACAAGTGGTAAAGAGGAAATGTACTTGCCAGAGCCAATAAGGGGAGGCCAAATTCTGTAGTCCATCTCTCTGCCATCACTATCCGCAATACCAACACTGGTACCCAGAGCTGTAAAGAAATCTTAATGCGTTGCCTTGGTATTTTCATGAGCAGATGAAACAAAAAGGATAATCGCAGAAGACAAAAAAAAAAAAAAACATTCAACGTAACCGAAAAAAAAAATCTGTCTTTCTTTCTGAGGACGAACTGCTCTGCAGGATAGGGTGATGCAGCATTTAAAGATTCTGCAAAGACTTCTGATATTAGAAGACCTCTTAGTTTAAGAAAAATCTGATCGATAAGCAACAGAGCTATGAGGATTTACACTATTTCAGATCCTTGACAATGAACAGGGAGGAGAGATGTTTATTTTTAGAAGAATCACAAAAAAAAAAGAAGAAGAAGAAGAAGAAGAAGAAGCACAAATGAGTGGAAATCTCCTAGGGGAGCCTTAAATTAAGGACATAATTTCTCTGTGAAATATGTCTAGCATTATTGGATGCTCTATTTTTAACAACCCAGGTCAAGGAGAAAAAAAAAAAACTGAATGTTGAATGAATTATTGCCAGCTTTAAACACTATATGAAATCCAGGTAATGATGGCATTGTTAGTGTAAAGGCCGGACGATCTGACTTTTTGACAACCAACATGCAAATTAGCTGTTTTGGACCAACATCCGACCGTGTGCACGCTCCATCGGACCAACTTTTTCCAGGTTTCATCGGACTTTTGTTGGCTGTGCGAACGGACCAACTTTCTGCCAACAAAAGTCCGATGGACCAAAGTCCGACCGTGTGTACACAAAACCAACGGACTTTTGTACAAAGTACAAACACGCATGCTCAGAACCAATACAAAAGATCAGACAATATAGAAGTTGACCAAAGGTGGCGCTGGAGTATTCGAACGTCCTCTTTTGAAGTGTCGTCAGAACGTTGAAACGTCACTACGTTCATGTTTGTTGCCTAAAAAGTCTGATCGTGTGTATGCAATACAAACTTGGGGCCAACGCCCTTTGGACAAAAATCCACGGGAAAGTTGGTCCAAGGTCCGATCGTGTGTATGAGGCTTAACAGAAACTTATTCAACACCACTTGATTTCCTATGCTCACTAACCATATTTACATTTTTTTTTTTTTTTTCCACTTCAGACAGAGTATTCGTGGGTGAATGTCAGCTGTGCCCGCATCTCCATCCCTCTATTTGTCTTAGCATCATTAGTGGATTGTTTAGTTCTCCCCCTTTTTTTTTTTTTTTTTTTCCCCCCTAGAGTTGGGGGGGGATAGGGGTCCTGGGTCAGGCATCCATAAAATTTACAGAACTAAGAAAAAGCACATACATCTGAAATCCCACCGAGCCTCCACTACCCCTCCACTTCCTCTATCCTGCATCCCGTTCCATCTCGATTCCGGTTTACCCCCCCAGGTTCCCCCTCCCCCCCCCCCCCTCCCTCCTGTCCCCCCCCCCCCCGTACCCCCTCCCTCCCCATCCCCGTCCGCTGTTTTGTTGTTGTACGATGGCCCTTTTTCCCAAGTGACTTCTCCTGCCCTTTACGTCTGCCTTTCCACGGCTAGATCTCCTTCCGGCTTCCCCCCCTAGGGGTCGTCGGTTGTCACGGCTGCACTCGCAAAGCCTCCCTATAGCTCCAGGACCTCTTGAATTTTCTCCATCTCTCCCATTTGGCCCTCGTGGCCTCTCTGTCCTCCTCCCCGATGTGTAACACACATTCCATCATGTAAGTAGATTCCACTGCGTCAACCCATTCCCAAACGGGTGGGCTTTCCTTGTCCTTCCACCTCCTTGGGATTACCTTTTTAGCCGCATTGAGCAGATGGGGGATCAATGAGCCTTTATATTGCTTGATTTCCTTCGATGTGGCATGCATCAGTACCACCCAAGGGTCGTTTTTTACCTCAATCGTTGTTATTTCTTTTATGAATTTTAGGATGGTCTCCCAGAATTTTTTGATTTTAGCGCACTCCCACCATAAATGACCCATTGTACCCCTTTGGTCACATCCCCTCCAGCAGTTTGCGGGTGTATCCACCCGGTAATTGCTGACCTTGTCCGGGGTTCTATACCACCTAGCCATGCACTTATAATTTGTTTCTGCAGTTTTCGCGTCTACAGCTGACCCATGTGCTAATTTTAAAATTTTCTTACTTGTGCCTATTTCTAGTTGTGTTCCTAGTTCGCTTTCCCATTTGGTAAAGTATGGTGGCATCTCTGGTCTATCTCTTTCTAATAGCAATTTATAGATTCTAGATATTCTTTTTTTAGAGCATTCTGCCGAAAAAATTTTCTCTAATTTTGTTAGGTCCTTAGCCTCCCTTAATGGGCTAGGGAGAGAGCCCACAAAGTGGGTTAGCTGACGATGCCGCCATCCATCTATGGAAAAAGCCTCCTTGTTCTGTAACTCGTGCAGTGTCATAACCTTCCCCTTACTGATAACTTCCCCTAATCTCGTGCAGTCCTTTCTAATCCAATCCCCTCCTATTTCCTTTAACCCTGGCGGGAAAAAAGGATTTTCTTTAAGTGCTATAAGTGGCGAGTTATATTTTTTGTTGAATATTTTATAGATTTTATCCCAAATTTTCAAAGTCGTGATAGTGATTATATGTGTTTTTTTCTCCTAGTGTCCGGCTTTTCGGGGGATTCCACACTATCCTCCCCAGCCTAACTTCACTCAGTGCTTCTTCCAAACTAACCCATCTTTTAGTGTTGCCTATTTTACCCCATTCTGCGATTCTCAGTAGTGCTATAGCGTGGTAGTAACTTTCTATGTCTGGGACCGCGAGACCACCCTGACTTTTGTCTTGTTTTAGAACTTGAAGGGATATTCTATGTTTTTTGTAGTTCCATATGAAATTCATTATAATAGCTCTTAATTTACCGAGGTACTGTTTTGGGAGCGGGAGGGGGAGCATCTGAAATTTGTATGTGATGACTGGTAAGATCGTAATTTTTACCGCATTGATCCTGCCTGTCCAGGATAATATTTTTCCCCTCAGCTCTTGGCATTTTTTTTTAATATCTTCAAGGAGCGGGATATAGTTTATTTTGTATATTTTCCTTGGGTTATTAGCCAGTTCTATTCCTAAGTATTTTATCCTTTTTTTCCAGACGAAACTAACTGTTTTTTGTAGGTTCTGTTTCTCTATTTTGTTGAGATTGATATTAAGAATAAATGTTTTTGAGGCATTGATTCTGAAGTTTGTTAATTCCCCATATTCCTTTAAGGTTTTAAGCAGTGTAGGGATTGACTTCTGGGGTGAGCTTATGTAAAAGAGGACGTCGTCCGCGAAGGCCGCAAGTTTGTGCTCTTCGCTGCCGACTTTACAGCCTTCCACCTCTGGATTTCCGCGAATTGTAGCTAACAGCGGTTCCAGAGATAGAATAAAAAGGAGAGGGGAGAGTGGACAACCCTGCCTAGTACCATTAAACAGTTCGAACTCCGCTGAGGTCGTTCCATTGACCTTGATGTTAGTTTTCGGATGCTTATATAGGGTTTTGATTTTTTGAATAATTCTGGGTCCGAAACCCATCCTCTGTAGAGTGTTGAACATGAACCCCCAGTCTACTCTGTCGAACGCTTTTTCAGCGTCTATCGAGAGGAGTAGACTGGGGGTTCTCGAATCTCCCATCCTCTGTATAGCTAGCAGTGTCCGGATGCCATTGTCCCTCCCCTCTCTGCCCGGGACAAACCCGACCTGGTCCGGATGGATCAGTGTGCCCAAATGCCCCTTTATTCGATCCGCCAGTATCTTTGCGTATAATTTTGTGTCGAAATTTAATAAGGAGATAGGTCTGTAGTTCGAGCACACCGATCCATCCTTCCCATCCTTCCTCAGAAGAGTGATCGTAGCTTTTAGGGCCTCTTCGCTCATATCATAGTCTATCCCTAATCCATTCATATATCGCAGCAATCTCGGTATAAGAATCTCTTTGTACGTTTTATAATATGAGGCCGTGAAGCCGTCCGGGCCCGGGCTCTTCCCTATTGGAGAGTTGTTGATGGCTGCTAAGATCTCCTCCTCAGTTATTGGCCTCTCAAGCTCGTCTCTCTCCTCCCCGCCTAGGGCCGTTAGCCCTGCCCTCCCTAGGAACTCTGAGGTTTTCTGGCTATTTCCAATGCTGTCGTTGTTTCCCTTGGTTTTCACCTCGTAAAGTTCTTTGTAATAGTCTCTGAATGTGGAGGCTATTTCACTAGGGGTAAACTTCATCTCCCCGTTTCTTGATTGGATTTTTTCAATAAAATTTCTGGTTTTCTTTTTTTGTAATTTCCTTGCTAAGTATTTCCCTGGCTTGTTGCCCCATATATATTGTTCCCTAGCCGATTTATTAAACTTCTGTCTAACTTCCTGTTCAGCCAAATCTTTCAATTCCTCTCTTATCTGTAAGTTCTATGTATATGCTCTGGCTAAGTGCCCCCCCAGATTTGTGCTTTTGCTCCAGGGTTTTAATCTCGGCCATTAGAGCCTGCGTTTTTCCCACCCTCTCCTTTTTTTTCCATGAGGCTTTAGCTATCAGGAGCCCCCTAATGAACGCTTTATGGGCGTCCCACAGTTGTGCCTCTGAGACCTCTCCATTGTCATTAATTTGAAAGAACCATTCTAGCTCCTTTTTGATATAGTCCCTAATTTCTTTATCATGTAGCAATTCTGGGTTGAGTTTCCATCCGCTAGAGGGTTGTTTGTGTTCGGGGAACCTTAGCCTCATGGATACCGGCGCGTGGTCCGAGAGGGAAGCTATTCCAATATCAGTTTCTTTGGCCCTTTCCAGTATACCATGGTCTATTAAGATATAGTCCAGGCGAGAATACATCTGGTGGACAGGGGAGAAGAACGAGTAGTCTCTCAACTGCGGGTGCTGGATCCTCCACACATCCACCAGTTGGTCCTCCGACAATTTTTTTTTAATCCGCTTCAATTGTGCGTTACCCCTCCCCATGCCACCAGACGTACTGTCCTTCGCGGGGTCCATCACGAAATTGAGGTCCCCCATCAGGATCAAATATCCTTTCCTGAAGGCCCTTAGCTTACGCAGAATTGCTTCGAGGAATAGGATAGGTTTGGCGTTGGGGGCATAAACATTGGCCAGTGTAAGTTCTACCCCTAGGAGGGAACCCCTAAGAAACAGGTACCTCCCCTCGGGGTCCGTCATTCTCTCCTCCACCGTGAAGTCAATGTCCCTCGCAAACCCAATAGCCACTCCTCTTGCCCTGCTCGAGATAGTATCTCCATAGAACCAATTTGGGAGAGCTGGAGAAAAAAGTCTAATATTTGAGGGATGTGCCAGGTGGGTCTCTTGCAAGAACACTATACCTGCGCCATATCTTTCTACTTCCTCCAAAATTTTAGATCGCTTGCCCGGAGAGTTTAAGCCTTTCACATTATAAGATAAAAATTTGATTTCTATGTCCTTCATTTATATTTCGGGATTTTGTTTTTTTTTTTTTTTTTTTTTTCCTTTCCCTCTGAAGTATTGGTGGTGATAACAGCCCCACAGCGGACGTGGTTTCCCTCCCCCTTCCCCCCATCCTCTCCCCTCCCTTCCCCCCTACCTCTCCCCCCCCCTCTCCCTCCCTCCCTCCCATCCCCTCCCCTCCCCCTCCCCTCCCTCTCCCCCCCTCCCTCTCCCCCCCCCCCCCTCCCCCCCTCTCTTACCCCGACTAGGGTCCCCGGGTCCTTGGGGGCCATCCTTTGTGGCTTCCCTTAGACTCCGGATTCCTGGTGAGGTGGAGCTTGTTTAGCCCTCCCCTCTCCCTCCGCGGCCCGGGCTCGGGGCGCAGAGGGGGAGGGGACAGGGCCGATTTGAGCTGGATTCTTTTGCAGCTACGTGTGGGCATTCACCCCTCCCCCCGCCCCCCCCCCCCCCCCAGGTCCCCCAGGCCTTCCATTTCAATCCAACCCTGCAGATTCGGGACTGGGATCCCGAGTTTTGTACAAAATCCCTGCACTTCTTCCGGGAACCTCAACCTAGCCGTACACCCCTCCTTTGACCCTATTAAACATGAGGGGAAACCCCAGTTGTATCTTATGTTTTCCCTTTTCAATATTTCCAACAGGGGTTTCTGGTGTCTCCGTCTTTCGAGGGTTCGGGCCGATAGGTCTGCGTATACTTGAGTTTCAACTTCCTTATGCAGTATAGGAGATTTATTTTTTATTTTAGCCCACAAGTCCTCTTTTTCTTTAAAATAGCTGAATCTGACAATTATGTCCCGGGGCCGCTCTGCGCCCCCCCTTTCGGGTCTTCCTACTCGGTGTATCCTTTCTGTGTGGGGAAAGTGATCTAAGTCCTTGCCGCTTATGGGGCCCAAGATTTCCCATAGTTTTCTTTCTAGGTCTTCCCCTCTTTGTTCCGGGACGGCACGCAGCCTCAGGTTTTGCCTCCTATCCCTATTTTCTTGGTCCTCTATCTTATAGAGGGTGTCTCTCTGCGTGAGGTAGGCGCCTTTTAATTGTGTTTTCAGCTTCGCGATTTCCAAATCTATGGAGTCCGCTCTCCCCTCCACCGCTTCAACCCTGGACAACAGATGGCCCATATCCTCCCGTAGGGTGTTAATTTCAAGTTTGATTACATTTTCCAGGCGTAAAAGCATCGCCTCCATTTCATGTTTATTGGGGATGTGGGTTCCTGATTGTTGATCCTCCCCCCTACTAGGCTCAGTCTCAGTCTCCATTGTGAGGTCCGCTCTGGAGTCATTCATTTCTCCTTCCACCCCGTCCCTACTCTCCGGGGAGACTCCGGCCCGAGTTTCTTTTCCCGATGTTTTTGGACTTGCACCCTGTCTTAAATAGTGTTTAATTGTGCTTGTCTCCCCTTTGCTGCCTTTGGTGGTAGCTTTCTTAGGCTGTTTGGATGGGTCTTTACTCATGTTGGTCTTTTTAGTGGGCCTGATTCTCTTCCCCAGTCTTGTTATGAACCTGGGCCTCCTGGGCCCTTTTCCACCTCCTGCCTTTTAATGAGATCCTTGCTTTGAGGCTGTCCTTTACCCCTCTGGGTGCCCCTCTAGTGTATACGGTCAAGTTTGCAAAGGACTGGGGGAGACCTTTTCCGTCTGTAGGGTCTTTGAGTGGGGTACTAGACACTTACGCAGTGGCTGGGGCTATTTTATTTGAATGGGGGGGTTTGTTCGCCCTTCCTGCTAGTTAGCTTCAACAATACGCAGTTTACACCTTTTCAGTGTCCTACCAAATAGCTCTACTGGTAGCATCGATAGATATTTACAATATGTTACATGGGGTCACTGATCTTGATGACGTGGGCAACATACAAATATGTGATTTTATATTTTCACCGTAGTTTCGTGTTTAAGAGAAACCTGAAGTTTAAATAAGACAAACATAATCTGAGGTACCGGTCCTATTTCAAACATCTGTCGTCAGGCTGAGCCACAATGGCCAGTGGGTTTAGATACCAGTCGGAGTCATACTTTCATTCCACAGTGCAGTATTTGGTATATGGTAATATATCTCCATGAACCCCGATCAGAATCTCACTTTCATTCCATAGAGCGGCTTTTAGTGTGTGATAATCGATCTTCCCAGGCACCAATCAAAATCACCCTTTCATTCGATAGTGCAGCTTTTTAGCATGGAAAAATAGAGCTTCACAGGCGCCAATCAGGGTCGCACATACAGTCCCTAGTGCAGCTTTTGATGTATGAAGTGTGGTCGGGGCCTTCCTTGCAGCACTGACCGCATTTGTTTGTGCTGCATTTGCTGAGGCGAGGTGGTGGGGGGGAGAGCCGAGGTCATACATCAAAATTCACACTACTGGGTCTGCTGGTTATATTGGTTTTCCCTGTGCGGTGGGGTACACGTGTCCTGTGCTGCTTTCCCTATGCTAATGACATCCTGGCACACAAAATAGCCTTCCCAATGTATCAAACGTTGCTGTTGTAACCACAGATCAGGGAGTCATACTTAGGTTCGGTAGCCGAGATCCCTATTTAGTTTCTCCAGGCATTTATACAAAATCACATAGATTGCTGGACACACATTTTAGGTGCACTCCTTGGTAGAAACAGATTTATAAGCCCCCCTGGGGTAGCCCTTTGTCTAGCCTAGTTAACCGCAGACCCAGTGCTTAGAGAGAGGTATTTGTGGTTTTGAAACAGACATCCGGCAAGTCTTAGGTATCAATGCTCTTACCTTCTGGTATGGTGTGCTTCAGGCTGATTGAGTTTCTAATCCCATACTCACGGGTAAGGTCAGATCCGCTCACACTATACTCTCTGGGTCCTCCGGGTGATTCCTGCCTCGGTGTATAGTAGGTGGTGGGTTGGAGAGGGGGGGGGGTATGGAGTGAAGCAGGCGCCTCGGGTCCGGACCGGGTCTTCTGCCGTCCTAAACGCTTTGCCTTCCCATCGCTGGAGGACCGCGGCGTCCGAGTCTCCCGATCCAGGAGAGCAGCGTGGGCATCCGCGGCGTCTCACACCCGAGGCGGTCCGACGCCCTCCTCATCTACACGTCCGCTCTCCTCGGCCCCCGGGCTCAAGCTCCTCCCTCCGTGCGGACGCTACGTCCGCACGTCCATTCTTACCATATTTACATTTACTTGGCTGTACTGTGAAAGAATGGTGGGGTGGGGGAGGACATAGTGTATACTGTCTAACTTACAAGCAACTTTTAGTATAATTAGGGACAGGGCCGTAGATAAGGGGCTACCACCGGTCCTCCTGTACAGGGCCCAAGCCAGCAGGGGAGCCCATGCAGCAGGGGGAATCGGATGTGGGAAGTGTACTTTTCAGCTTCAACTTTATAACCCTGCACAGTAATTCCATTAAAGACTCAAATGAGGTCGAGTATCAGGGCAGATTTTCACAGGAGAGATGGAAGCTGACTGCTTCTGATTATCTGGATTCAGATTTAGACCCAGTCCAAAAACCTCATAAAAAAAAAAAAAAAAAATGTTTTAAACCATACGCCTACACTTGACAAATCTTTAACAACAATGGAGAAAAAATTAGCTTTGGTGGAGAATTACTTTGATAACAAATTGGCATAATAAAAAAAGATTACATAGTACGAGAATTTTTGGAGAAGAAAAATTATTTTAATTGGCTGCGTTATTAAACGATAATTCACATAAGTGTCCAAACCACAATTTTCACAAAATAAAAATATTACTTTTATCTTTGTTTGGATATGAGGAAGTTGGATGAGATTAGGGAAGCATATATGGTAAAATGACTATTACTGATGTTATTGGGAGCCACACTCAGAAAGCCTCCCTGTGGAGGCAAATTAAACATATAAATGCATGCTGTATACAGAACAACTCTAGGTAGCCATATTGCATTGCATTTTCAGAAAATTACAGAGCTGCAGATTGAAAAGGAAAGATGATGTTTAATAACTTTCAATTACAATATGACTTTTCACAATTGTATACGCTATGTTATTTTTTTTCTTTATTTGCTTTTTAAAAAAGTTACCTTTTAAGTTTTTATATATAAAGTGGTGGTATAATGAAAGTTGAAAATCCCAGTTATATCAATGCATATAAAATGGGAAGACATACCTCAATAAACTTTGACAGGGCTTAAATGGACTTAGTACAATTGATTAGAAGATAGATCTGTACTAAATATTAATAATAAAAAGCGTATGTCAAAAATAGGATGAAGAAAGGACAGCTCCAAGTAGAAAAGCTTTGAGTGATATACAAGTACACATGTGTAACATGTAACTTGTTCATTTTGTGAGAAATCAGTGAGGCAAAATATATTGTGTGAGCAGGGGCAAACAAATGTTGTGTCATTGTATCATTTGAAATTTACCCTCACCCTCTGGCATGCAGGCTCTCATCTACATTACAGAAATCCCCTCTTTTACATGTTGGGGGAAGTACAGCTCCCAATGTAAGTGTTGCAGGCCTCATAGACCCCCAGTGTTATGGTCAGGTCTTCGCCTTCTGCTCCTCCAGGCCATTTACAAAACAAACCTGGGACTATGTGTTTGATAAAAGGTCTGGAAGAGAGGGAGTAGGAGACATAACCATATTGCTGGGGTCTGCACAATCTGCAGAGCTTACATATGAGCAGACTGAAAGTGCAATGGGAGCATGCAAAAGAGCATACTTCTGTAATGTAGAAGAAAACCTACTGCACAGGGGGCTGAATTTGAGCCAACAGAATGTAAGACTCAACAAAGTGGGTTTATTTTGCCTGGAATCTGGCTTTAAACTTAGAGGTTTTCCTTTCACATTTTATATACAACCGAGTTTGTTTGATGTAGATAAATGGGAATATATCCCTTTAACTTTATTTTTATAAATGTTTATGTAGCGCCCGTACTCCTGATGAGTATGCGCTGTCTTTAAATTTAGTTTTTGCCCAAAACTGTAGTTGAGTTTTGGGGTTAATTGTTCTAAATTATGCTTTGGCATCAGTTTGGCTGGGCTGTATTGAGGTTCTGCCTGGTCATAGGTGGGGTGTGCACCTGTGAGAGGCCTTAGAACGCACTCTGGTTGGACGCATTGGGTACCAATCTCTTCTCGGAGTCAATCAGTTTGTCTCGCTGTGTATTCCGGGAGAGGGTCCTTAAGGTGCTGAAGTCACGTGGTTCGGGGTTCCAGAAGTTGTTGCTGACTCTGTGGTCCTGGTCCTCCTGACCAGCCCCCAGAGGCCCTCATGGCCTGGGGTGCAGATCCATCCGTTTCCGAGCCTCGGAACTGGCTAGTTTGAGGCGCAGTAACTGGAAGGAGGATTCCAAGGTGTTCCGGATTTGGAGAGGCCCAGCAACTCTACATGCAACCAGGGGAGGACTCTTCAGTAATAGAGCCACGCACAAGGCTAGCTGCTCGGTAAGAGCCTGGAAGCTGAGCTGCCATGGACATTGATTGAATCCACAATTTCTTACGGTATCGCCGGACCGTCTGAAATATTCTGGTACAGTAAGAAAAATTCTGCCTTTACCTTCTGGTTACAACTAAGTTAGAATTACTTGTTGGCTGCTAGATCCAAGCTCAAGGATTTATCCAGCAATTAAAGAATCCAGTTGCGAGTGGCTATTCCCTGGATTATGTACAGAAAGAGACTTTCATTGAAGTCAGCAGTTCCAATCACCTGAGCTAAACTTTATCCTTATACCCTCTATTCCAAACTTAGAGACTGAGTTTGTTCAACTGTGTTAAGCAATAAAAATCCTAAAAAGGAATTCAGGTGTCGGCCTCTACAGTTACTGAGTCATCAACCCTGGGAACCCCTAGACAAGAACGACGAGCTACAAGGCGGAGGAGGTAATCGGTAAGCCCAGAAAAATTCAGCCGCTCATTCGGGGGGCAGTGCTACATTTATATCTATATTAATTTTGTAGCCCTGTTGAAGAGGGGAGCATTTTTGGCCCCTAAACAACATTGGCTGTTTTATGCAACATTATGAACCATTAAAGTGATTTGGACTGCATCATTTGGTTTGGCACTCATTGTTTTTTTATGCCCCATTTACTTTCTGGTAGGGATGAGGGTGGGGTTTGCCACCATCATGGTTTCAATGCAAACCTTGTCAGTTTGAGATTTGTAGTCCCAGTTTTTGCACAGATTTGCATGGGAAAAGGTTTTTAAACTATAATGCACTGCAATGAACTATAACCAGTAGACTTAGAAGGACCAATAAGGGAGCATTTGGATATGCCAGCCCCCTCATGATTAAAGGAGTGGGGGGTGGGGCACAGCAGCTACAGTGTCAGCTATCAACCTCTTTGCTGAAAGCACAGCATTCACTTTTTACTGACCATCTGTTCCTAGGGTTGCCTTTTGTTCTGCACCATTTTCAAAGAAAAAAAAAATGCAAGCACATTGCACACCTAAACCAACAACACCCTATCCCAAAATATAAAGTAACAAAGCTCAGCATATTCCATTTGAGCCTATTATCCCTAATTACATTTATCCTGCTCCTGGCTAATTTGACACCACTTTACGCTCAGTTTTTAGAGATAGCATTTGCATACAACTTCAGTTGCCATGCTATGGCATGCATGTAGGCAGGGCCAATCGGTGTACCCAAGAAATGTGGATACTTAAAACGCTCTATTATGTAATGACTGTTCAAGGAAAAAAGGCAAATTACAGCAATGGCACATATGTTGCAGGTCAGTAGCCAATAGGATATGTCATCCTCCCCAAGATGTCTATGTGGAACCCAAGCAGTGGACAATTAGTCTTTAATGGGCTCCTGCCAGCCTGAAGAAACAGCACAGTGTCATCTTCAGGTTGGAGGATATATTGCAGCCTCCACCTGCTTACATGCAGTGAAGGTAACTTTTGGTTATATATTTTTCTTGTTCAATATATGTTTATTAAGTTTACACAGAAAGGTATAAATCATTTACATTAATGTATCAATATAATGTGTCACACATAGTGTTGCAGTCACATTAATATCAGTAAGAGCCAACAAACTAAAAAGAGTGGCAGAGTGAACTACAATACAATACAATGGTTACCTACTAACAGGTAAATGAAAACTCATGAATATGAAGCAAGATATAAAAAGGAGTTTGAAATGGGGCTAGTTTTAATATGAGGATCAGAATGTAAGCAGCATTCAAAGATGGAGAGGTGGAGCAAAGTGCAGCTATAAAGTTAGAAGGGAAGGGAAGGGAAGAGAAAAGAAGGGTGGGTAAATAAATATAAAGGGCCTACTTTCATCATTATATTTCTAGGAGGTTCAGGTCAAAAGCAATGGGGAGAAAGTTAAAGTTCCATGGATTGCTTATGCATTTTTATATCATGAACAATTTTAAATTGCCCATATTGTATTCAGTTATCTTAGCAACTATTACTAATTTAAAAAATATATAAGTGTTTTAATTATAGCAATAAATTATAAATATATTAAATAAATAAAATAAATGAAGATCATAAATGATTTTAAGCTAATAAAGGCAGTGGCGTCGGGAGAGGGGCTGAGGGGGGCTGGATCCCCAAGTGGGTCCCCAAAAAGCCCCGGGTCTCTGTTATTACCCCCGAGCGCTCCCGCCAAGCGGGGACCAATCTGACCTCGAGCGAGCCCGAGTAACATAGCAGGTCCGGCCTTCTGGAGCCTGCAGTGCCTATGATGGACATCCCATTGGTCAAATGCCGGGACCGCGGGACATGTGACGTCCTTCATAGGGGCTGCAGGCTCCAAAAGGCGGGAATTACAATGCGGCCATCGCCACTGTGATAAGATCCCCACTCGGCGATCGGGCTGGCGGATCTCCTCTCCTGCCCTGTCATGGCTCTGACTCCCTGGAGTGCCTGCTGTCTACTCTACTGTGATGGGTGCGCTGCACACTACGGCTGAGCTGCAGAAAGAGGTCATGTCACCTAAAGTCTGGTCAGCTAGGTCAGTGCGTGTCAGTGTGGGTCAGTGTGTGTCAGGTAGGTCAGTGTGTGTCAGGTAGGTGAGTGTAATGGTCAGTGTATGTCAGGTAGGTCAGTGTGCGACAGGTAGGTCAGTGTTGGTCAGGTAGGTCAGTGCATGTCAGGTAGGTCAGTGTATGTCAGGTAGGTCAGTGTGTGTCAGGTAGGTCAGTGTATGTCAGGTAGGTCAGTGTGTGTCAGGTAGGTCAGTGTGTGTCAGGTAGGTCAGTGTGTGTCAGGTAGGTCAGTGTAATGGTCAGTGTATGTCAAGCAGGTCAGTGTGTATCAGGTAGGTAACACCCCCACCCCCCCCCCCCCCGCGGTGCCAGGTTCAGACTTCTGGCTGAAGCCCCTGGTCTTTTTGCCACCTAGCAATGCCCCTGAATAAAGGAATGATGTAGTAATAAGAATGTAAAGGTATTTCATGAAGTTCTTTAACCACTTCCCGCCCGGCCTATAGAAGAATGGCGGCCGGACGGTGGTTTCGTTATCCTGCCTGACTGGGCGTCATATAATGTCCTTCAGGATAACATGCCACTGCGTGCACGTGGGGACGCGCATCGTGGCGATCAGTGGATCGGTGTATCATTCTGACACACCGCTACACTGATCTCTTTACCACGTGATCAGCCGTGTCCAATCACGGCTGATCACGATGTCAACAGGAAAAGCCGGTGAACGGCTTTTCCTCACTCGCGTCTGACAGACGCGAGTAGAGGAAAGCCAATGGGTGGCTCTCCTGATAAGGGGGGTCTGCGCTGATTGTTTATCAGCGCAGCCCCCCCTCAGATGCCCACACTGGACCACCAGGGACTCCACTAGGACCACCAGGGAAGTGGGCAACATGTGGATGGCCAGGTATGTACCCCCTGGCCATCCACATGTGCAAATGATGCCCAATCTGTGCCAGTCAGTGCCCACAAATGGGCACTGACAAGCACCATCATGGTCCAATCAGTGTCATCAGTGCCACCCATCACCCAGCAATGCCACCCATCAGTGTTATCAGTGCCACCCATCGGTGTCCAGCAGTGCCACCTATCAGTGCCCATCCGTGCTCACCTATCAGTGCCCATCCATGCCACCTATCCGTGCCACCCATAAGTACCCATCAGTGCCACCCATAATTGCCCATCAGTGCCGCCTATGAGTGCCCATCAGTGCCACCTATGAGTGCCCATCAGTGCTGCATACCAGTGCCACCTATCAGTGCCCATCAGTGCCACCTCATCAGTACCACCTCATTGGTGCCCATCAGTGCCGCCTTATCAGTGCCCGTCAGTGCAGCCATATCAGTGCTAATAAGAAAAGTACTTATTTACAAAAAAAATCACAGAAACAAAGAAAACATATTTTTTTCCAAATTTTCGGTCTTTTTTTATTTGTTGCGCAAAAAAGAAAAAAAATTGCAGAGGTGATCAAATACCATCAAAATAACGCTCTATTTGTGGGAACAAAATGATAAAAATTCTGTTTTGGTAAAGTGTAGCATGACCGCGCAATTCAAAGTGCGACAGCGCTGAAAGCTGAAAATTGGTCTGGGCAGGAAGGTGTCTAAGTGCCTGGTATTGAAGTGGTTAAACATTAAACGCACGTAAATCAATTATATGCCATACATCTGCAGAAAGAATTGCTCTGCATTGTTTACTGCTGGCTGTAAAATACACCAAAATCCTAGTGAAGTCTTTAATGAAGTAAATAAATATTTGTATATCTATAGCTTAATTCACACACATGGATCTAATTGTCACATAAGCTCATTTGTGGATTAAGTAGAAAGCTACTTGAATCTGAACAGTCACACGAGGGCTTGAAATGCAACGTTTTGTTTTCAGTAGCGTTGGAATATCTTTATTTTCTGTCCTGTCGCAGGGTGTTACCTCACACATTCTGTGTTGGTAATGTTTTCCCAGTTGCATAAAATAAAATAAAAGACAGCATTAACAGAATGACTGAAGGCTACATCCTCCATCAGCTTTTTATTTTTGTCTGGGTCCCCATTGGCAATTTCTAAATTCCTGTCCTGTGAAGGGAACATTTCTCCAATGAGACTTCAGGCGGCAATAAACACCTGACAGATAATTGAACCCATCTACTCTATAGAGCTCTCAGGATAAAAAAAGTGTTCCATTCCATGTTCCATTTTAGGAGCAAAAGTATCTGACAGACCAGCAGCCTGTGTTGCCTATAGCAACAAATCAGACTTTGTGTCATGTTTATAGTGCATTTTAAAATATAGTACAAGGCACAGTATTTTGACCAGTTCATATTCAGTGCACTGGAGAATTAATGTAGGTCACCAATGACTTTGTACTTTCAGTTTCAGAACATAACATACGTAAACCATCAAAAGCAGTCTAAATCTGCACTGAGCCCTTTATTACTACCAATGGGGATATGTCAAAATGCTGTGCTCAGAATGTTCCAAGTTATTTTATAAAAAGAATATTAGGTGATAGATCTAGCTTATCACCAGCTACAAATACCATGAAAAATGTTCCAGTGAATTCCTTGGTGTGTGAGTGTTTTGAAATACAAATGTTCCCTTATCCAGATATACTATCTTTAAAGACATAAGAAACAGAAGCTTTACGCACATTTATTATTAAAGCCTCCTCACTCTACAAAACAGTGTGAGGTTTCATGCACAATGGATGTCAAACGCCACTTTTAGGGGGCTTTTGACTTTTTCTTCTCTGCCTCTAAATGCCACCCCCAGAGCCAACCCATTTAGGAGAGACGCATTTTACTGCTAAAAAAACGCCCAGCGCCTAAACACGTGTTAACACTAGGCACATCAAGCATTTTTAGTGTTCATTCATTTCAAAGGCTATAATAAATTTAGATTCTGGGCAATGAAATGAATGAACACCCAAGTGCTTGATGACCTTAAATGTGCCTAAACGCCCTTGCAAAAACGGGGCTTTAGAAGCATTTTTAATGCCACTTTTCTCCTGCTAGGAGAAAGGCATTTAAAGTGGAAGTAAACCCTCCTATCGTTTTCAGCCAAGGAAGCTGCCATCTTTGCCTCTGTTTAATCTTCAACTGCCACAGTGCTGCACATGTGATCCGTTATGACACCAGCCATTGGATGGTTTGACTGTTTGGTTGAGAGCACAGCCAATGTGCAGTTAGCATTCCCGGCATGCCTTTTTTTTTTAAACTGTTAAATCAATGGGTTTACTTCCGCTTTAAAATAGCACCTAGTGTGCATGGGGCCTTAATGTCCCTGTACTGTACGTAAAAATGCCAAGGCTATGGCCAGAGATCAAAGCTTCAGGCAAAGGAGAGCACTGGAGTGAGCTGGAGTGGGAATGTACGATAATGCCCAGTACACACGGTCGAAAATTCCGACGGAAAATGTCCGATCGGACCAGGTTGTACGAAAATCCGACCGTGTGTGGGCTCCATCAGACTTTTTCGGTCGGAAATTTCCGACGGAAAAAATTTGAGATCCTGCTCTCAAATTTTCCGACAACAAAATCCGATCGGACTTTTTCCGATCGTGTGTAGAGAATTCCGATGGACAAAGTGCCACGCATGCTCAGATCAAATTACGAGACCAAAGCTATTTACTACTAGCCTCTATGTAGTTACGTCATACGCAACGAACGTCACCACGTTCAGAATGATGGGATTTTCCGACAACTTTGTCCGACCGTGTGTATGCAACACCAGTGTCGGACAAAATCCGTCGGAAAAAATCAGACGGATTTTGTGGTCAGAATTTCCGACCGCGTGTACGGGGCATAAGTATTGTGGCAGTCACACTTTACCAAGTGTGCGCTCTCAGTGCAAATTTAGTTTTTCTCAGAACTGTAATGGGGTTCTAAAGGGTCAATTGTACAGCATATACTTTGGCATCAGTCTGGCTGGGCTGTACTAAGGTTCCACCTGGTCATAGGTGCAGTGAGGCACCTGTGACAGGCCGAGAACCAGACCTGGTTGGACGTGTTAGGTACCAATCTTTCTCTGAGCCAATCAGTGGACGTGTCTGGCCCCGCTGCGTAGCCTGGGAAGGGGTATTTAAGGTGCTGAAGTCACGTGTTCAGGGCTCGACTGCTGCTTTGATTCCTGGTTCCGGTCCGGGGCAGCCCTGCGAGGGCTCCCGGGCCCCACGGGTGTCTGCCGTCCCCACAAGCATGGTCAATCCGACCAGCCCCAGAGGCCCTCATGGTCTGGGGTGGGGATACAACTGTTCCCGAGTCTCGGAACTGGCTAGTTCGAGGCCCAGTAACTGAAGGAGGATTCAAAGGTGTCCCGGTGTGCCCTCTGTATTGGAGGGACACGGCAACTCGTACAAGTGACCAGGGGAGGACTCTTCAGAGGAGGGCCAACAAGCTGGCTGCTCAGTAAGAGCCTGGGAGCTGAGTTGTATGGACACTAGAGAATCCACACTTCACACAGTATCGCCAAGAAGGCTGAGAGTTCCAGGTACTGTGAGAAAGGTTCCTACTTATCTTCAGTTACAATTTAGTCTGTGGCAGAGACTTTGCAAAGTTTCCGGATCACATTTTGGCTGCTAGATCTCTGGCTAGAGGTTTATCCGGCAGTGAAGCGCCCAGCTGCGAGTGGCTACTCTCTGGGTTAATTAGAGACATTCAGTGGATGTCAGCAGTTCAAAGTGCCTGAGTTTTATCACCCGTGCCCTCTATTCCCATCAGAGACTGTGTTATTGTTGGATGTTATCCCTTGCAAAATAAAAACCTTGAAAAGGGCTTTTATGTGTCAGCATCTGAAGTCACTGGGTACTAACCCTGGGAACCCCTAGACAACAACTGACAAGCTACGAGGAGGTAACTGGTAAGCCCAGAAAGTCAAGGCTGCCCCTCGGGGTTATGGCCGCTACGGTATTATAGCTTGTACTTTAACCCCTAGAGATATCGAGCATTTAACCTTTGTTGTGGGGGGGCTGCACTGCAACAAGGGCAGATTTTTTAAATAAAAATCCTGAAGTTGGGCTTTAAGAGAAGCAAGAGTACAAACTAATCTGCTGTAGCACTATGAGTGTATTTATAAAGCATACAGCAGCCATTACGCTGCTTTATAAAGTGGTGTTTTGGGCTTTTTTGCTGTATGCTTTACAAATGTGCCTTATGCTTCTCTTGCTCTGGAACTCTAAGGCCCCTTTCACACCGGGCGTTTTTCATGCGGTGCAGCGCTAAAAATAGCGCCTGTTCACCGCATGAAAAAATCCGGCCCCTTTAACTCCAGTGTGAAAGCCGGCAGGCTTTCACACTGGAGCGGTGCGCTAGCAGGACGGCAAAAAAAGTCCTGCTAGCAGCATCTTTGGAGCGGTATAGGAGCGGTGTGTTCACCGCTCCTATACCGCTCCTTCCCATTGATTAGAATGGGACACCGCGGTGAAACCGCGGCAATACCGCCGCAAAGCGCCGCTACGGCGGCGCTCTGCGGGGGGTCTTTAACCCTTTTTCGGCCGCTCGCGGGGGGTAAAACCGCACCGCGAGCGGCCAAAAACCGCTGTTAAAACGACGGTAAAGCAGCGCTAAATATAGCGCTGCTTTACCGTCACCGCGGCTCCCCGCCCCAGTGTGAAAGGGGCCTAAAGCAAGTGAAGGTGCATTTATTTTAATTAAATTAAAAAAGTCCAGGAAGTAGCAAAGTCCAGTCACGTGACCTGTCAAAGCTATAGCCAGTTTCCCCTTCTATGCAGAGAATATTCCAGTGGCCACCACAAGTATGAACAATGAATGGCATGTAAAATACAGAGCACAGTGTGGCGTAAACAGTATGGTATTCAGGGGAGAGCAAATTGCAATATCCACCTTTAGTTATAAATGCACCCTTAATAGTAACACACATTTAAAGGAACTCTGCACAAACAAACATTCTGGATGCCATTGTTGACTTCATTTAGAAAATGCTAGTTGCCAGGCTATGTGGCTTTTGCCAAGTTGCTGGCTTTGAACATGCTTGCAGCGTGTATAGACAGAGGGTCAGCATGACTATCAGGCAGATAATTATTTTTTTTATAGCAGCTTAGCAATAGCAGCATAGCCAAATCATTTACAAGCCAATCAATACAGGAGAATAGGGCCCAGGGGCCCAACTACAGCCTTCAAACTCTTGCAGTAAGCTAAGAGGATATTAAAAAGCCATGCAGCTGCAGTTGCTGACCATGCAGTTCAAGCAATGAAAAATGGCGTAGCATCTCTGTGTCTATTGCAATCTCCTCAATGACAATTAAAAAATAAAAAATGATACAATTTTGTCCCCACTCTATGTAGTGGGCGGACTTAGGAGTCTGAGACTCCCAGTCTAAACCGCCCACTGTTGCAGCATCTTTAGAATGACAACCGGAATACTCCTGGTCTGTCCCGCATCACATGACCTTTCAGGCTATGTAGAGTGGGGAGGCAGGATGTGACATGTCCCTGGATTTACACCTCCTCCGTCTGCTGGCAAAAGCGGATATTTTTTTTTATTGAAATTATGAAATCACAAATATTTCATTACAATATTTGCCTAAATGGTGAGGTTTATAAATATAAATTCTAAATACACTTCTAAAACTTTATTGGTTTACATAGGTCAGTTCACTTATTGTAGCTTTTATTTAGCATGCAGGAGTTCTTCTTAAACTGCAGTGATGAAAAGTCAAACTAGCAAAGCTGTCTGTGAGGGCTGTATAAATCTAATAATTGGATGGACAAAAATACAAATCCTTTACCCAGGGGCGGACTGACAACTCATGGGGCCCTCGGGCAATAGGAGATTATGGGGCCACACAGTATACACACACACACACACACACACACACAATCACACAGTATACAATCACACAGTATACACAGACATGTTTCTATTGGCTGAGAAGGTACTGGAGAGGTGGGGCAGCTATAATCTTGGGGTTTTTAGACCAAAAGGATGTCGGTAAGGGACATTTCATTAACAGATGTAAAAAAAACACAGATTTATACATACTGTCCCTGGTTTTACTGAGGCTGGCAACCCTGATGGGGCCCCCTAGTGGCCCGGTGGCCCTCGGGAAGTGCCTGAGTGGCCGAATGGTCAGTCCGCCCCTGCCTTTGCCAAGAGAGTGTTCAGTTTTTTTCCCCCATTTGTATATTTTGCATTTTTCCTGGAGTCCAGCTTTAACAGATCTAAAGCCCAAACTGTTCCTTTTCGTTTTCGATGGAGAAGTAGTGGAAATAGAACTTTTTTTTTCTATCTGCATCTCCATCTAGAGATCTATCCAGTTTTTGTTGCTTTGTCGGAAAATCCAACATTTTACAGTTGTAACCAGAACAGGAGGCCAGGGGAAATATGATCCGGTAACACCAATTCAAGATGGGATATAATCATTTTTTTCCAAGATCCTGTTGTGGCCCCAGGACAGGAAGTGAATAAAAATCTGCACACAAAAAGGTTTTACCTTTGGATACACTTTAAGACCCCTAGATACACTTTAAGACCCCTTTCACACTGAGGCAGTTTTCGGGCATTTTAGCACTAGAAAAAGCACCTGTAAAGACCCTGAAATCTGCCTCTCATGCCACCCGACTGTGAAAGCGTGAGTGCTTTAACACTGCGGCGGTGCGATTGCGGCACATTAGAAAAAGTCCTGCAAGCAGCATCTTTGGGGCGGTTTGGGTGCGTTGTATACAGCGCTCCTAATATACCCTGCCCGTTGAAATTAATAAGCAGCGCTTCCAAAGAGCCTGAAAAGTGATTCGGAAATGCTGCAACACTGGTGTTTTTAACCCCCTTCTGTGGGGTTAAAAGCGCCCCGCTAGCGGGCGAAAAGCGCCGCTTAAACAGCGGTAAAGCGCCATCAAATGAGTGGCACTTTACTGCTAACGCACATGTGGCCCCAGTGTGAAAGGGGTTTAAGGGTAAATGCCAGGCATGTCCCCATCAGTTGCACCAAAGAAGCAATTTGGAATAAATATTTATCAAGTCTACTTGATTTTGATTCAGTACCATTAAATATGTCTATGAACTTTAAAGCCCCATACACACGGTCGGACAATCCGCGGACCAGGTCCGTCGGACCATGTCCGTCATACTTTGTCCGATGTTGGTTTTGCGTACACACGGTCGGACAAAGTTGTCGGAAAATCCGATCATTCTGAACGTGGTGACGTTTGTTGCCTACGACGGGACTACGTAGAGGCTAGTAGCCAATAGCTTTGGTCTTGTAATGTGATCTGAGCATGCGTAGCACTTTGTCCGGTCGGACAACCGTACACACGATCGGATTTGGTGTGATCGGACCGGGTTGACGGCAAATCTTTCCAGCAGGAGATAAGACTTTGTCCGACGGACAAACCGACGAACACTGTCCGATGGTGCATACACACGGTCTGATTTTTCAACAACCTTGTCCGATCGGACCAAATTGATGAAAAAGTCCGACCGTGTGTATGGGGCTTAACAGTTTGTAATAGCAGAGACATATCATTCATTGTTTCTGCAAGTTGCTAGTCTGAACTCTCAAAGACCAGTAATTAATCAACTGAAATAAATTCAGAACATCTCAGTGTTGAACACAAGAGATCAATGTGGAGAAGATATGGACAGTGGCAGCCAGGAATTGTGAGAATAATTGTCCCTTGTTTAATTTAGTTCTTTGTCTCTGTTTGATGGCTTCATTGAATAACATGCACAGTACAATGTGGTAGTTTGCATTTATACATAATTTCAACAAGAAAATAACAGATGTATTTTACTGACTTTTGGGATAAAACACACATAAATTCTTAATAAGTAGCACTTACATGGGTGGGCAAGTACAGATCGTATACTGTGCCAGAGTCAACATCAACGGCATGGAATCCCACCGAAGATCCATAGATAACCTTCAGTCTTTGTCCATTTTCAATGGTAAGATCAACAAATAATGGTTTTTGATGCAGAGATGAAAATGACTAAAAAAGGCAAAACAATGAGGAAGTATTACAAAGTAGGACTAGTGCTTGTTATAAAACTGCTTCTGCCAGTACACCACAATACCGCAATAACTACAGGGTTAATTTATAATAAAATATGGCCTTTACCACTGATGTGTGTTTCATAAATGTGGTATGTGTTTCATTTGCTTTGGGGCTCAAAAAAAAAAAAAAAAAAAGGAAAGTCCATTTAATGTAATAAATGATGAAAAAAGTACTGCATGAGGGACAAATCCTATAACAGGACCTGGGGCCATGTGACAGCTCTTTTTCTATTCATGAGATTTCTACAAGTTTTTCTAAAACACTACAAGTCCAACACCATGCTCTGCAATTCATACAAACATAACATGTCAGTGCAGTGTGGAACATTTTACAAATTGTCCTGCGGTGAGCTTAGGTGGGACAGCCCACTCCATTAAAAAATAAGCTCCAAGTATCTGTTTCCAGCCATTAATGAAAAGAAAGCTGTAGGCATGGCATACTTCTAACATGTTAACATTTTTTGGTATACCAAGTTCAAGTCACCCTAGGCGCAAAGTAGAAGAACTGGATACAATGAAATACTTACTTGTGTGCATTATTCACAGTTTGAGAAAAAGTAAGCTGTGCAGAGTGTATAATAAATAGCTGCAGTATACCAAAAAATCTTAAATAGTAATAAATAAGCAAATATAATTATTGACCATATTAAAGTGATATACAGTGCCTTGAAATTTTCTACTATTTGTCATGTTACAACCAAAAACATAAATGTATTTTATTAGGATTCTATATGATAGACCAACACAAAGTGGCACATAATTGTGAGATGGAAGGAAAAAGATAAATGGTTTTCCAATTTTTTTTTACAAATATTTGAAAAATGTGGTCGGCGTTTGTATTCAGCCCCTCTGAGTCAATACTCTTCTTTGCAAAATAGCTCAAGCTCTGTCAGATTGGATGGAGAGTGTCTGTGAACAGCAATTTTTAAGTCTTACTACAGATTCTCAATTGGATTTAGGTCTGGACTTTGACTGGACCATTCTAACACATGAATATGCTTTAATCTAAACCATTCCATTGTAGTTCTGGCTGAATGTTTAGAGTCATTGTCCTGCTGGAAGGTGAACCTCTGCCCCAGTTTCAAGTAGTTTGCAGACACTAACAGGTTTTCTTCTAAGATTGCCCTGTATTTGGCTCCATCCATCTTTCCATCAACTCTGACCAGCTGAAGCAAAGCATCCCCACAGCATGATGCTGCCACCATCATGTTTCACGGTGGGGGATGGTGTACTCAGGGTGATGTGCTGTGTCAGTTTTCCGCCACACATAGTGTTTTGCTTTTAGGCCAAAATGTTCAATTTTGGTCTCATCTGACCAGAGCACCTTCTTCCACATGTTTGCCGTGTCCCCCACATGGCTTCTCGCAAACTACAAACAGGACTTCTTATGGCTTTCTTTTAACAATGGCTTTCTTCTTGTTACTCTTCCATAAAGGCCAGATTTGTGGACTGCACGACTAATAGTTGTCCTGTGGACAGATTCTCCCACCTGAGCTGTGGATCTCTGCAGCTCCTCCAGAGTCACCATGAGCCACTTGGCTGCTTCTCTGAATAATGCTCTCCTTGCCCGGCCTGTCAGTTTATGTGGACGGTCATGTCTTGGTAGGTTTGCAGTTGTACCATACTCTTTCCATTTTCGGATGATGGCTTGTACAGTGCTCTGTGAGATTTTCAAAGCTTGGGATATTTTTTAATAACCCTAACCCTGCTCTCCACAACTTTATCCCTGACCTGTCTGGTGTGTTCCTTGACCTTCATGATGCTGTTGTTCACTAAGGTTCTCTAACAAACCTCTGATGGCTTCACAAAATAGCTGTAGACTCTATTTACTAATTAGGTGACTTTCGAAGGCAATTGGTTCCACTAGATTTTAGTTAGGGGTATCAGAGTAAAGGGGGCTGAATATAAATGCACGCCACACTTCTCACATATTTATTTGTAAAACATTTTTAAAACCATTTACCATTTTCCTTCCACTTCACAATTATGTGCCACTTTGTGTTGGTTTATCACATAAAATCCCAATAAAATACATTTAAATTTTTGTCTGTTACATGACAAAATGTGGAAAATTTCAAGGGGTATGAATACTTTTTCAAGGCACTGTAGCTGTAGGATCAAAACTGTCCATGAGCCTGGAAATGCACATTCTGACCTCAGAAGGAAGAAATGTGGCCATGCATAGTGCAAATATATCTTTCAAATACAGTCTGCTTTCCTAAGGAAAAAGTTAATTAAAATATCCCAGATTGTTGAAAACTGCATGCAAGTATTTCTCGATATTGTTTTTACCCACTGCTGCAATGCTGTAAAATTCTGTACAGAGCAATTCCCATAACAGTAAAGCATGAAAAAAGGACAGACTCCACAGCACACCTATAGAAGTTGGGATAGGGCTACGTGTGACATCCTAGCTTTCATTTGTCTGCTAAGGAAGTAAAGATATTATTGGGCCTACTACACAGCAGCTTCTATCTGGGTGATGATGACTTATGCTGGCCATACACTATACAAAAAATCGTCCGAGCCCATTTTCGAAAAACGAACGTTCGGCCGCGAGCGCAAACGATGGTGGAATCATGTAATGGCCGATAAATCGTTCAGTAAACATAAATAAAAAAAAATTTATGTTCGTTTTTTTACATATACCTAGTGCAGACAGGTCGGGCGGGAAACACATTAACCTTTCAATTTATCGTTCGTTCGGCAGAAAATTTCCAAACTTGTCCTTCGTTTTTTCGGCTCAAAAACGTCCAAACGATTATCGAATTTGTGTCCATTAACTGGCTGAAAAATCGAACAAATGGTCTAATGACCGATTTTTCGTATAGTGTATGGCCAGCATTAAAGTTATCAGTTAGGAGGGTAACCTCTAGAGACTTAAAGTAGAACTTTGGGGAAAAAGGTTTTGCCTTTTTTGGAAAGAGTAAAGGAGAGTTATAAACCCTGTAAGATTTATTTTTGCTATCTGTGTCCATTTTGCAGATTTTCCTTTACTTCCTGTTCCAGAGCCAAAACAGGAAGTTAGAGAAAATCCCTCTAAAGTGAGGAAATCCCTGGTTGTCACTAGGGTCACCAGAATACGTGTCCCCATTGTAAAACAGCCCCACTATTCCTTTTCTGGGGACAACCCAAAATGATGGATTTCCTTTTACTTTCACTTACGTTGATAATGGTAAGCATGACAGATAGAGACGGTGAATCTCCCTAACTGGGGCAGAGACAGCCACAAAAAGTCACAGGATTCGAATTCCTCTACAATATCTAAAAAACGAGAGAAAAAAAACTAACAAGCTCTAATATGTCCTACCTTTATACAAAGCAAATCTTTTGAATAAACTAAACAAAATGTTTGACTTTAAGGGTTCTACACTTCAAAATGAATAAAGTACTAGGGCTGGAGATGTGCCAGCTGACTCTGACCCCATGACACTTTTAGTAAGATAACAGGAGCATAGGAGTAGTCAATGGCCCCCAATGAAACCATTCATTTTGATTCATATAATTTCACCAATTTTTGTATTCAGATTTTATTTAAAATGGACAACTATGTTAAATTTATTTAGAAATAGAAGTTAAACCCCTCTACAATTGTTATATTACATAGAGTTTTAAGGGTTTGTGTGGGGGATTTAAGAAAGCTATGAACTTTAGGAAAGCAAAAGTAAAACTACAACGTCAGTCAATAAGCAAACAAGTGCGCAAGCCAGATCTGGTTTGCCTTTTCCCCCCCAGAGTTATTTCTTAATACCCCTCCCCAAGACACAATCAGCTTGGCACATCAGGCATAAAGTTGGTATACCCAAGAAGATGAAATCAATGTAAGCTCATATATATTTGACCAATGTTTTAAATTAAAGAGTCCCACAAAAACAAGCACCCTTTTAATAATGGTGCTGAAGAGGACTGCGCCCTCTAGTGCCCACACGATGAGATGCATGAAATTGAGGGGGGGGTTTTAAGTAGTTAGAGCCTACCCTTGCTCTCAATTCAAAAAAGGGTCTATTTGGACTGAACACCCCATATAAGAAATACTAAAAGGGAAGAAAAAATAAAAATGAACTAAAATACATTTTAAACATTTATTAAAAAAAAGCACATAAAAAGCCTTCACAGTATGAAGAACTTAATTCTTAGGCCTTTAACAATAAAACTGTTTAACAGATGACAAATACATTTTATTAATTTGTTTCCACAGTGGCATTCAGCCTTTTCTTTTTCTAAAAGTTATCAATTTTATTCACAGTATGAGTCAAGCTAACACTGCAATTGTTTATGAAGACCAAACTATACCAGGTGGCAGGAAATAGCACAGGACCGTAATTTGGATTATTGCTTGCCTCCAGACACTTAGAAGTAATCAGAAGTAGTTTTCAAGCAGGCTTAGAAATTGACTAGCACAAAGCGCCATCTAAACCCATCAAAACTATAACAGGTGAACAGAGAGTAACAGGAACAGTAAAGGAAGCCACATTTTGCCTTTTTCTCAACAAATGTCTTTAATGAGTTGCTGAATTTTAGTTTTAATTGTAGACATTTTCCCAATATACAAAAATGATACCATCATATTAAAGCGGTATTAAACACAAAACCAATAATGTATTAAAAAAATGTATTATATTGCAGCTTAATAATCATAAGATATGGTAACTGCATCATTTTACTTTTCTTTGGCATTTTCCACACTCCTTTCAACTGGTGATCTGGTCAGTAACACACCTCCTGTATTAAAGTGGTTGTAAACCCTTACAAACCACTTTTGACCTACAGGTAAGCCTAGATTAAGGCTTACCTGTAGGTCCAAGAAATATCTCTTAAACCTACTAATTACAATAAGAGATAATTACAAAAAGACAGGCACCGCTGTCTACGGCAAATTTCAAGTCTTGCCACAGATTCTCAATTGGATTTAGGTCTGGACTTTGACTGGGCCAGTCTAACACATGAATATAATAGATAGTCTTGCGAGCAACTAGAATACAATCTGTGTAATATATGCAAGCAGCAAGTAACACACTCACAATATAAATGTGCAAATAAAACTCAAAACAAAACACCAGCGCTAACACATGAATATGCTTTGATCTAAACCAATCCATTGTGGCTCTGGCTGTATGTTTAGGGTTGTTGTCCTGCTGGAGGGTGAATCACTGCCCAAGTTTTAAGTCTTTTACAGACTCTAACAGGTTTTCTTCTAAGACTGCCCTATATTTGGCTCCATTCATCTTCCCCAAGCAACTCTTCCCTGTCCCTGCTGAAAAAAAGCATCCCCACAACATAATGCTGCCACCACCATGTTTCACGATGGTGTGTTTTAGGGTGATGTGCAGTGTTACTTTTCCGTCACACATAGCGTTTTGTTTTTAGGCCAAAAAGTTTAATTTTGGTCTCATCTGACCAGAGCACCTTCTTTCACATTTGCTGTGTCCCCCAAATGGCTTCTCGCAAACTGCAAAAGGGACTTCTTATGGCTTTCTTTCAACAATTACTTTCTTTTTGCCACTCTTCCATAAATATTTGTGGAGTGCACGACAGATTCTCCCACCTGAGCTATGGATCTCTGCAGCTCCTCCAGAGTTACCATGAGCCTCTTGGTTGCTTCTCTGATTAATGCTCTCCTTGCCCAGCTTGTCAGTTTAGGTGGATAGCCATGTCTTGATAGGTTTGCAGTTGTACAATACTCTTTCCATTTATGGATGATGGATTGAAGAGTGCTGCGTCAGATGTTCAAAGCTTGGGATATTTTTTTTTTTATAACAGAACCCTGCTTTAAACTTCTCCACAACTTTATCTCTGACCTGTCTGGTGTATTCCTTGGCCTTCATTGTGCTGTTTGTTCACTAAGGTTCTCTAACAAACCTCTGAGGGTTTCACAGAACAGCTGTATTTATACTGAGATTAAATTACATACAGGTGGACTTTTTTTTACTAATTAGGTGACTTCTGAAGGCAATTGGTTGCACTGGATTTTAGTTAGGGGTATCAGAGTAAAGGAGCCTGAAACCAAATGCACGCCACACTTTTCAGGTATTTATTTGTAAAAAAAATTGAAAATCATTTATCATTTTCCTTAAACTTCACAATTATGTGCCACTTTGTATTGGTCTATCACATAAAATCCAAATAAAATACATTTACGTTTTGGTTGTAACATGACAAAATGTGGAAATTTTAAGGGGTGTGAATACTTTTTCAAGGCACTGTAATAAATGTAGAAGAACAGAAAAAAAGAAAATGTCAGCTAGATATAAATCGCTTTTATATCTAGGTGAGTGGTTTACACCTTAACATTGCTGTATGTGAATCTCATTGGCAGGGGCTATCTTTAGCTGATACAACTTGACCTGGCCCATGCGTCTTGATTGTTTGGTATCAGTCCATTGTGTTGTGGAAATTATATTATACAAGATTTATGCTAGGATGTGTGTTTTATAGATTGTCATCTGTCTCCCAGTGTCTGATTTAATCGAGGAGCGCTCTAGCAGAGCGCACTTGGGTTGAATCGAGACCAGCGGTAAAAACCGTCGGTATGAAAACCTTCTCATGGGATTTGAGACGTGTTCTCTGTGTGTGTGGAGGTTTGTTGGTTTGTAGGTATCAAGCGCAATGTGCTGGGCTTCTTGCTTTCAAATGGCTGTGCACATTAGAGAAGTGAAGTCTGCATAACGAGAGAAACATATTATATTTCTCTTGCAGACTTCGCTATCCCCTTTTGGATACAAATCTGTTTTTATAAGAGGTCATTGATATCTGCCTTGTAGGTGTACTCGTACCGTATATTGACAACAGCAGTAGCAATGTCCCCTCAGATTGTCTCAAGCCATGGTACTCCTTGCACTCGGCCACATAAAAAAAAGCTAGTATCGGTATCGGACAACCCTAGTGTTTACCATGTGCTAAATGGACACTCAGTCATCATTGACTGTGACATTATAGATAATTTACTGCAACAGACACCCATGAAAGACCCATCTAAGGTTTCTGGAAACATAGCTGCACAGAAACAGCAGCTTTATATTAATTTATAACATGGGGAGATGAGAAATTGGCTAATTAGTAGCAGTTTATTCTTAAATAGAGGTTCTAAGCAATCAGTATCTTACAGGGTAACTGTTCCTTTAATAAAAAACAAAGTTGGGTACCGTCTCCCCTTCATTAAAAGCACAGTGTGAATGATTTTTCTCAGATGAAAGCCATTGGGGGTTAGCTTTGTGTTAAGTGCAATTCTGCTGCTGGTTTATAGGAACCAGAATCAAAATTGCTTCATGTTTGGACTTAAAGCGGGATTCCACCCTAAAGTGGAACTTCCGCTTTTCGGAAACCCTCCCCCCCTCCGGTGTCACATTTGGAACCTTTCAGGGGGGAGGGGGGTGCAGATACCTGTCTAAGACAGGTATCTGCACCCACTTCCGGGCATAAACTCCCACGGGAGTTTACGTCACTTCCTGTCCCGGAGCGCTGTCTGCCGGGACACACACGTATCCGGGCAGACAGCGCAGAAGATTCTCATTGCGCCGCGCGACTCGCGCATGCGCAGTAGGGAACCGGGAAGTGAAGCCGCAAAGGCGACACTTCCTGATTCCCTCACGAGAATGGCGCCGGCAGCAGCAGAGAGCTGATCGATTGATCGGCCTCTGCTGCGGACATCGCTGGAACTGGGAGACAGGTAAGTGTCCATTTATTAAAAGTCAGCAGCTGCAGTAATTGTAGCTGCTGGCTTTTAAAAAAAAAAGTTTTTCAGGTACAGTCCCGCTTTAAAGTTTGTTAGGTATAAAATAACAAATCTTAATACACTTCTGATTTTTTATTCTTATAAGGTGTTTACAAGTTTAGGTTCTGCAGATGACTGACTGCAAAACTTGACCACAGTTATAGGCTAATGTCCTGTGACCAGAAGCAGATCATTTTGGTTATCCTGAGAGGAGTCTGGAGTTTATGCCTGGCCAGAATTGTATCAGATTGGCTAATAAAAATGGGATTTGTTGTTACTGTGAAATATGGAAAGGTATTACTTTGAAAATTGTATATAGGCTTTTCTTAAAGGAGTTGCAAAGGCAGAAAGTTTTTAATCGTAATGCATTCTATGCATTACGATAAAAAAACCTTTTGTGTGTAGCAGCCTCCCCAGCACCCCTAATTACTTGCCTGAGCCCCATCTCTCTCCAGCGATGTCCACGAATGCCTAAGCCATCAAGGACACTCCTCCTAATTGGCTGAGACACAGCATCAGCGCCATTAGCTCCCACTGCTGTCAATCAAGGTCAGTCAGCAAATCAGGGGAGGGGGGTGGGGCTCCATGTCTGAATGGACCCCATAGTAAGCTGCTGACTGTGGGAGCACTCGATAGGAGGGAGGGGCCAGGAGCAACAAAGAGGGACCCAAGAAGAGGAGGATTCGGGCTGCTCTGTGCAAAACCAACTGCACATAGAAGGTAAGTATAACATGTTTGTTATTTTTTTATATATTGTTTTTAAACTAGACTTTACAATCACTTTAAAGCATTGGTTAGAGCAATTCTACTGAACTTCATAGATTGACCCCATCCATGCATTTGAGGAGATATAATTAACAGTAAGACTTTAGCTGATTCTTGTCCAACTATTCCCTTTCACATTGTGTTGCCTGCACATATTATTATCTGTTTGCTGCTGCGGTAAATGGTGCTGGTTGAGCCACCCTGTTGCAGGAAGGTGGGTAGATCCGCCTCAGGCTTGGCTACATTTCCATATGAACCAGAATGAGGTAGACCAGCCCACTGGTGTTCAGCAAAAAATGTGTAGTAGTTTATAATTGCAATGTGGAAAGGCAGACAAGAATGTGTTCAGGTCACGCAGTAAGATGGTAGCTAGGTTTTCTTTATAAATATCCTAGTTACTGCTTGGAAAGCACTGCAACGCCCATCTTGATACACCCTGCACTCGGCCTCAGTAAGCCTAGTCAGAATTCAGCAGCAGACATCTTGTTACACCCAGCCCAGTGTACCAAGATGGGTGTTGCAGTGTACATCCTCTGTCGGAGACTCAGGCCGTCACTTTCGTTAATGATTCTGATGGCCTGGGTCACCAATGCTGATGGATGACTGTGGCTGTGACCCACACCCCTGCCCCATAAGCTTACCTTCCTCCGCTGCAGCCTGCAAGGACTCTCACTGTGTCAGGACCCGCGCTTCGCCTTCTCCCACCCACTCTGCCTGCCCATTGACTTCTGGGATGCAGGTATCGGGTGAAGCATTGGGAGCATTTGCCCGAATACACGTACTTGGGCAAATACTCGGAATCGTCACAGATACCGATACTAGTATCGGTATCGATGCAGCCCTAATCTTTACTATACCTAATATGAGCATTGGCCATGATAATTAGAGGAGTTAGAACAACCCGCTGGGTTGAATAAAAAAAAAAAAACACATAGTGTGTACTAGACTTAATTCTTTGGACTCACATGTAATCAGTGCTAATTGCCTCCTCTTTTCTTTATGGGATAAGGGTAGGTAAAGGCAACATCAGGAGTGGTGTTTTTGGGGAACAGTTTCAGGAGGAGTTGACCTTCCTTCCTTTGTTGCTTTACAATATTTGGAGAATTGCATGGATGATCACAACATTTTCCCAGTGGTTTTAAGGACTACAAAAAGTCTCAATATCTAGAATTCTCAGTAAAGGATCAGTATGTCTTTACAACATATGTTGTCAGCTTTGGAACGCAGGAGCATTACAATAATTACTTTGATGACAACTGTCCAAGGGGAGATTTACCTCACTTCAGAAAGATTTGCTCCTACTTCCTGTTGTGACTACAGGACAGGGAGTGAAGGTAAATCTCTTGAATGGGATACAGATACCATAAAACTGACAGAAGTTTTAATCATTCAAAACTCTATTTAAAATGGAAAAAAAGTTTGACTTTACGTACACTTTAACTATTGCAGATTTAAGTAGTTGTTTTGTAGTGCCCCTGGCGATTGAAATATGTTGTATAGAGTGACGCATTAATAAAGGTTAAATCAAATTTAAAAACTAAAAAGGTCAAAGCAAATTTGAAAATGGAATAGCTAAATATGAAATAACTGCTTCACATTGTCATTTCACAAGAATGGCACCTGGTAAGAGCTACAAAATAAATATGATGGTTTGTTATAGATCAGAAATGATATACCAAATGTTAAACAGGTACAATAAGTTATGATAAATTAGGAATCCTTTTAGGAGAAAGGAAGAGAATGGATGTATATTTTGGAAGGTACAATTTAACGGTACTTGGACCATCACTGTTCAGTGCACAACTGGCACATTTTTTATAGAAATGATGGATAACTCACCTTAAAAGCCATAAATTTGTGGTATGGCTTTGGCGCCCATGCATATACTTCTACAGAGTTCTTCAGAGCAATAACAAGGAATTTTATTCTTTCATATTTAACTACGATGAAACAAAAAATAGTGTTGTTAACAGTACATAAAAAATATGCACTAGGAGGCATAGCATAGAATCCCTTTATTTCTGCCGGTAAAGTTAAACAGACAAATAAAGAAAACGTATCAATAAAATTAACTTATCTTCAGTCAATGATTTAGGACATAAACTTCAGTATGCATAAGAAAATTACAAGATGATGAATACCATGCCCCTGCTTACAATGGAGACCTCAATAACTATGTCACTAGTTATAGATAATATAGATCTGCCAGATTTCGGGGGGGGGGGGGGGGGGGGTCATGGATATTCTGTATGATATTCGTTTTTAGAGGCTCTGGAGACATGTCCCTGAATACATCATAGTATCATCGTCAGAGGTCTCTGCACTCACATATAAAAAAATTACAAACACTCCTCATGGGGGCAATTCTCTAGTCTCATGCTAAACTCAGTATGAAAATTGTTCCAGGATCCACTGGAATGAAAGTACACACCCGGTAATCCATTATCTTTATGCATGAACTTACATGATTATATTTTTAACCTGTGCATAAACCATATTTTCTATTTAATACAACAGTGTAACTCACCCAATGGACTTGAGGACATATAGTACCTTACCCTGCACTTTCACTGAGAATATTGTTCTATTCTGGCTGAAATCTGATTCGTTGCTATATAGGAAACATTGTAGAACTTGTTGGCCATTCAATTGGTTGCTGTAATGTCGTCACCTCCAGCTACCCCATTGAAGACAGGCTGCAGAGAGATTTTGCTAAATCTCTAAAATGCTCATTTGAGAAATGCTCTGGCAATCTGGAGAGCCAACTATATAAGCAGCTTACCAAGCAGCAACTTAAAATCTGATTCGTTGCTATATAGGAAACATTGTAGAACTTGTTGGCCATTCAATTGGTTGCTGTAATGTCGTCACCTCCAGCTACCCCATTGAAGACAGGCTGCAGGGAGATTTTGCTAAATCCCTAAAATGCTCATTTGGGAAATGCTCTGGCAATCTGGAGAGCCAACTATATAAGCAGCTTACCAAGCAGCAACTTAAAGTGGTAATGAAAACTGCTGCCATGTTTGATTGGGGCACGTACTGGCCAGATCTTGGAAGGAACTACTAAAAAAAAAAAAATCAAAATGAATCATCTTCTTACTATACTACCTATATGCCACATATTGTACATTCACAGAATAATCAGCCTTGAATATGGCAAAAAAATGGTGACAGTGGCCATTTTAAGGGGCGTGTACCACCTTTGCAACAAACTTATCTTCTGTAGTGGAACTGCAGTCATGTTTAATAAAACATTAAAGTATAACAACAGTGAATAAAGGGATACAATATTTTATTAAATGTGGTTGCTGACCATCTTGAATGTAAAAAATGCAAGGGTGGACAGTACCCTTAAAGCAATGTAATAGATTAACAGCAAATGCAATTATATTACATTGCCTGGTATAGTAGTGGTATGGCAGAAAGTTGACACAACAAAGTTAGGCTCAATGGAAAAGTATAATCCAAACAAGAAGCATATTATGCATGAGAAGAGGCACTTCATTAGAGAGGTTTATGCAAGATTAAAAGAGAGATTAAAGTTAAAATACATAAGTAGTAGGTCTGAATTATGACTAAAGACCTTTAGGGTATGTACCTTAATGCCAGTTGGAAAGGATTGTCAAAAGTAAAAAAAAAAAATGTTCTCATTGCTATTTAGTTTTATTTGTCAGTGGGAAGACTTTTGTCAACAAAGAAACAATGCAACCAATAAATCAGTTAAAGATGACTGATCAATTCTATAGTTTTTGCCAAAGTGGACGTTTTTGCACACGGACTAGTATTCCAGCATTTCTCTACTCCCTCAGTTTCCCTCCCTTCACTCAGCTAATGTGACTCCAGTGCTGATGGAGTGGATCAGGAGAGGGGCAAACAAGAATGCTCTGCAGGCACCCGACATCCTCCTTATCAACTGAGGACATTGTTGGATGTTAGGACATTGGCAGCTGCAAGGTTGTAATGGTGTTCAATGAAAACCCGTGCATCTTAAGGCCCGTACACATGATCGGACTTTTTGACGACCAACATGCAAATTAGCTGTTTTGGACCAACATCCGACCGTGTGTACGCTCCATCGGACCAACTTTTTCCAGGTTTCATCAGACTTGTGTTGGCTGTGCGAACGGACCAACTTTCTGCCAACAAAAGTCCGATGGACCAAAGTCCGACCGTGTGTACACAAAACCAACGGACTTTTGTATAAACCAATGCAGAAGCAATGCAAAAGATCAGACAACAATACAGAAGTTGACTAAAGGTGGCGGTAAAGAGCAGAAAAACCAAGTGATTTGGTGAAAGTTGGCTGAAAAAAGTCCTGCCGTGTGTATGCAATACAAACTTGGGGCCAACGCCCTTTGGACAAAAATCCACAGGAAAGTTGGTCCACGGTCCGATCGTGTGTATGAGGCTTAAGAGTCAAGCTTGATCCACCTGCTAGCATGTATACAATTGCTGGGCAATTTTTAGGAATTTTGCTAAGGCGACCCTGTAGAAACCTAAAGGCACCCTGGTTGAAAAAGGCTGAGTTAGAGCAATATAAATCCAATGGCCTATAACAAATCACTATTAATGCCATGGATCTGTTTGGTTGCTATAGGCAGCTACATTGCTCAATAGGCAGTACATTTCCTATCTTGTATCACCTCAAATAAACTGTAAATCATTCTATCAACAAATTTTACAATTAATATAAGAAAATAACCTACTGTATAATTTCCTTTTATTCACACAAAGTAAAAGTTTCTTTCGGCTTATTAAGTGACATGCAGGATCATTATCAGTAACTGAAGTGCTTTATCACACTAATTGAGTGCAGCCAATTGCAATTGGGCTTCAGCCCACATAGTATTTATATTATAATTAGGCATTTCTTTGAATTAGCTGGAATAAAAATTTGGGAACACCTACACGTTGAATGAGTTCTATAGACCAAATGCAAATGATCAGGTTTTTTTCTTTATTGTGTTACGAGGTGAACATCTGCTTTGGAACTATAGCAAAATACCATTATGTGGTTTGTTTTTCAGTTCCATCTAATTTTAGATTCAATTCAGGTTTCTGAACAGAAAGCCACGTTCCTATTAGAATTCAGCTGGAAGTTTCTAAAGAAAAGAAAGTGGTTCAGGTTAGGCCATTTTTTGCATACAATGACCAATTATGGAAAAGTGGACCATGAAACTTTAAGATGCAGAGAATCATCACAGAAAGCCATTGAACTGTAGGTCTCAGGACTACCAAGCCCTGTGTGTTCAGACTTATTACCCAAGTACATTGTTTTATTGAGGTAACATAAAAAGTTTTTCACAAACTTAATATAAAGCTCCCATGTGGGATTTATGCAACGCTGAGTCTCAGTCCACCATGATCCACATTGTGAACTGGAAGCATATACTGTAGAAACCTTACCAACATTTTTAGCTGGCCTCTCCTAACTGCATATACCGCATTTTGGTGAACTGAAAATAACCAAATTTTTACTTACCAACTTTGTAGTGTACACAGCTTTCCAAATCCCCGACAGAAACCCATCCTTGCTTCTTCTCTACATCTGGATCATTGTGCAGAATTTTATTTCTCAGCCAGGATAAGTAATAAACCCTGAGCTTGTTTTTTTTGCCTTCAGTGGAAAAAAATACAGAAATATCTAAATAAGTTTGAGATGGCACCTACTGTAAAAGAATATGAGTGACACAATTGGAAAAGGATATTACAGGGCCAACGCATGAAGATACTAAAGAAGCTAACTGTTGTGGCGAGCAGGTCATGTTCATTAACCACTTAAGGACCACCTCCTGCAGATTTACGTCGGCAGAATGGCACATCAACGTACAGGTACGTTGCTCTTTAAGAGCCCGGCCTTGGATCACGCACGCGCCGCTGGCGCGCTCGCGACGCGATCCTGAGCTCCGTGACCATGGCCACCGGACCTGCAGACCCGATCGTCGCTGGTGTCCCGCGATCGGGTCACAGAGCTGAAGAACGGGGAGAGGTAAGTGTAAACAAACCTCTCCCCATGCTTCCTAGTGAGGCTGTCACTGATCATCTGTTCCCTGTCATAGGGAATGTCGATCAGTGATGTCAGACACCAAGCCACACCCCCCTACAGTAAAAAAAAAAAAACACACACAGGTCACACTTAACCCCTCGCTGCCCCCTAGTGGTTAACCCCTTCACTGCCACTGTCATTTACACAGGAATCAGTGCATTTAAATAGCACTGATTGCTGTATAAATGACAATGGTCCCAAAAATGTGTCAAAAATGTCCGATGTGTCCGCCATAATGTCGCAGTCACAAAAAAAAAAAAAATTGCTGATCGCCGCCATTACTAGTAAAAAAAAATATTAATAAAAATGCTATAAAACTATCCCCTAATTTGTAAACGCTATAACTTTTGCGCAAACCAGTCAATAATCGCTAATTGCGATTTTTTTTTACCAAAAATATGTAGAAGAATATGTATCGGCCTAAACTGAGGAAAAAATATGTTTTTTTATATATTTTTTCGGGATATTTATTATAGCAAAAAGTAAAAAAATATTTTTTTCAAAATTGTCGCTCTATTTTTGTTTATAGCGCAAAAAATAAAAAGTGATCAAATACCACCTAAAGAAAGCTCCATTTGTGGGAAAAAAAAAAGGACGCCAATTTTGTTTGGGAGCCACTTCGCACGACCGCGCAATTGTCAGTTAAAGCGACGCAGTGCCGAATCGCAAAAAGGGGCCTGGTCCTTTGGCTGCAAATTGGTCCGGGGCTTAAGTGGTTAAGGATCATGTGCGCAGTACAGGGGGGGGGGCTTGTGTTTTAAATCCCCATTGTCAGCTTCTTGGCTGAGCCATTGACTGGTACAGATGCCACAGCATTAAAAGCACAAGAACAAGGAGAAAGTGCCCCAGTATTGCACAATGAAAAGATCTTCATGAACACAGAGTGTGTCATAATAATAAATAGCAAATATACAATAGGACTATTGGGTGTTTATTAAATACAAATCAAAGTGAAAATACTGTATATAAATAAGAGAAAAAACAATATTTTTCAATTCAATAAAATTGGATCAAAAATCAAATCTTTATTTCGCTGACTGCGTCATGAGGTCATGTACGCTGGTTTTGTCAGCATTAGCGCCATTTTTAGTGTATTTATTACCGATTTGACAGCCCTAAACACAAAGGCAACCAGCTTACTTGAGAAAGTTGCTGTAGGTGGTGACGAAACATGTTCCAGGATAATGGTACTGTCCCCTTTTATTGTCTTTACTGTCCTGGATGGACTTCTCATGAGTGGGACCCCTTTATTACTTTGGATAGACTTTTTTTACAGTGAAATTACTTAAACTATAATTTGGGCCCATTGATTCTGTGAAGTATAAATCATGTTACTTCTATTCAAGGTCTGTCAATGTTGTGGCTAATTTCTAAGCCTGAATGATGTGCACTTTTGTGACTATGTGAATCAACTTAAAATATATTGGATGGGGACTCTGCAATCTATGTATGGGATGGCTCCTTGTAACCATCACTTTAACCACTTCAGCCCTGGAAGATTTGGCTGCTCAATGACCAGGCCATTTTTTGCGATACCGCACTGCGTCGCTTTAACTGACAATTGTGCGGTCGTACGATGCTGTACTCAAACAAAATTTACGTCCTTTTTTTACCACAAAAAGAGCCTTCTTTTGGTGGTATTTGTCCACCTCTGCGGTTTTTATTTTTGCGCTATAAACAAAAAAAGAGCGACAATTTTGAAAAAAACACAATATCTTTTACTTTTTGCTATAATAAATATCCACACATGTTTTTCCTCAGTTTAGGCCAATATGCATTCTTCTACATATTTTTGGTAAAAAAAAAAAAATTGCAATAAGCGTATATTGATTGGTTTGCGCACAAGTTATTGCATCTACAAAATAGGGGATAGATTTATAGCTATTTTATTATTATTTTTTTTTATTTTTTTACTAGTAATGGTGGGGATCTGCGATTTTTATCAGGACTGCGATATTGCGGCGGACAAATTGGATACTTTTGACACATTTTTGGGACCATTGACAATTATACAGTGCTATAAAAATGCAAGTAGTTAAGGCAAGCAGTTAAGGAATAACTGATAACCTCCATATCGATCGACACCAAGTGTTTATATGACTTTTCTATTCTAGTTGCAACAAATGATTATATATTCTCAAGAAATATCTTCTCTTGAGTGTTCCCAAGGATTGTATTGTAAATGTTTCTTACTCTGCAGATGGCAATATATCCAGTATGATATACAGTGCATCTGGAAAGTATTCACAGCGCTTCACTTTTTCCACATTTTGTTATGTTAAAGCCTAATTCCAAAATGAATCCTCAAAATTCTCCAAACAATACCCCATAATGACAATGTGAAAAAAAGTTTAAAATCTTTACAAATTTATAAAAAAAAATGAAAAAAATAAAATAAAAACACATGTACATGTACAAATCACAGCCTTTGCCATGACACTCAAAATTTAGCTCAGGTGCATCCTGTTTCCAGTGATCATCCTTTAGATGTTTCTACATCTTGATTGGAGTCCACCTTTGGTAAATTCAGCTGATCGGACATGATTTGGAAAGGCACACACCTGTCTATATATAGTCCCATAGTTAAGAATGCATGTCAGAGCACAGACCAAGCCATGAAGCCCAAGGAATTGTCTGTAGACCTCGAAGACGGGATTGTATAGAGGCACAGAAAAATTTCTGCAGCATTGAAAGTCCCAATGAGCACAGTGGCCTCCATCATCCGTAAATGGGAGTAGTTTGGAACCACCAGAACTCTTTCTAGAGCAGGCTGCCTAGCCAAACTTAGAGATCGGGGGAGAAGGACCTTAGCATGGGAGGTAACTAAGAACCCACTCCAGCATTTTTCTGTGGAGAGAGAAGAACCTTCCAGAAGAACAACCATCTCTGCAGCACTCCACCAATCAGGCTTGTATGGTGGAGTGACCAGACAGAAGCCAGTCCTCAGTAAAAGGCACATGACAGCCCGCCTGGAGTTTGCCAAAAGGCACCTGAAGGACCCTCAGACCATGAGAAACAAAATTGTCTGGTCTTATGAAACAAAGATTGTACTCTTCTTTGGCCTGAATGGCAAACGTCATGTCTGGAGGAAACCAGGCACCACTCATCACCCTGCCAATACCACCCCCCCCCCCCACACACACACACAGTGAAGCAATATGGTGGCAACATCATGCTGTGGGAATACTATCAGTGGCAAGAACTGGGAGACTACCCAGGATCGAGGGAAAGATGAATGCAGCAATGTACAGAGACAACGTTCATAGAATAAAAGCAGCCGGCAACTCCATAACTTCAGGGGTATTTATTTTCAAGCCTTCACAATGAGTACAGTCAGCAGCAGACTAGTTTCGGCGATAAGCCTTGTTAATTAAGACTGAGGCAAAGGTTCATCTTCCAACAGGACAATGACCCTGAGCACACAGCCAAGATAACAAAGGAGTGGCTCTGGTACAACTCTGTGAATGTCCTTGAGTGGCCCAGCCAGAGCTTAGACTTGAACCCGATTGAAAATCTCTGGAGAGGTCTAAAAACGGCTGTGCATGGATGTTTCCCCTCCAAACTGAGAAGTCATGCAAAGATGAATGAGAGAAACTACCCAAAAATAGGTGTACCAAGCTTGTAGCTTCATAGTCAAAAAGACTCAAGGCTGTAATCGCTGCCAAAGATGCTTCAATAAAGTATTGGGCAAAGGCTGTGAATATTTATGTACCGTACATGTGATTTTTCATTTTTCTTTTTTTTAAATAAATTTGCAAAGATTTCAAACAAACTTTTTTCACGTTGTCATTATGGGGTATTGTTTTTAGAATGTTGAGGAAAATAATGAATTTAAACCATTTTGGAGAAAGGCTGTATCATAACAAATTATATATATACACGGCTAGTTTGTTTTTTTCATTTTTTTTTACACTTCTTTTAAAATGTGTTGGGTAGGTTAAAGGACATTTCCCTAGGACAGGGGTAGGCAACCTTGGCACTCGAGCTGTGGTGCAACTCCAAATCCCATCATGCCTTTCCCTCTAGGAGACATGCCTGTAATTGTCAGGGTCTTGCAATGTCTCATGGGACTTGTAGTTTCACCACAGCTGGGAGGGCCGAGGTTGCCTATCCCTGACCTAGGGGGTACTCTGCGAAATAAGGATTATTCAATTTTTTATACATATGTGGTTTTAAAAAAGAAAATTCACTTTGATTTGTATTTCAGAAACACCCGATGCTCCTGTTGTAGATTTATTGTTTTTATTGACCTCGGAGTCAGGGTTTGTGTCTCTGTTTTTTTTTACTTTTTAGGGTCTTTTGGTTCATTTTAGATATGGGTCAGCATAATCACAGTCCATAACGAAGATGAGTAAAATGGCACAAAGGAAACAGAATATTAACAGTTTTTAGAGGGCAAAATACAATACATATGCAAAAAAGATATCCATCTACAAAATGGAAGTTGTGCTAGGCAAAATACGCATGCTCCAATCACCACCTAACATGTAAATAAAAATCAAAATGGGGTTTAGGAGTACAATGCGGTAATAGAAAATTTTAATCCAAAAATATCCTTATACAACACAATAAACTAAACAATAAACATGTTCCTATGATTTTTGTTCATTGTGTTAAAAAGAGATATTTTTGGACTACAATTTTCCATTACTGCATTGCGCTCCCAGTCCCCATTTTGATTTCAATAGATATATATGTATAAGTATCTCAAAACACGAACCTTTCACAGCCCCATGTGTCAATTAGATTTGCCTTATGTGGCTATATCACACATGTTTAAATTATGCAACAATTTATACTTCCAAAAATGTATCTGACCTGAAATAGTAATCAGGATATTTAATCCTTCCAGTACATCCATTTGGTAAAATCGTCTTCTGCTAATAAGGGAATAAACTCTCCCTTGCCCACTTCTATCCAGCAGCCATAGACCATGTTCAGTTCCCACCAACAGGTTAACACCTGGCATATTAAAACATAGGAAAAGTGTTACATGCAGAAATGTAGGATTTTCACATAGTTCTGTAACATGGAAAAGGTAGCCTTATCTATTACAATCTTCTGAGGGCAATTACATGTTGACATACCGTATTTATCGACGTATAACACGCGCCGGCGTATAACACGCACCCCAAGTTTAGGAGGGAATTTTAAGGAAAAAAAAATTACATTTAAATGCCCATCAATGCAGCCTTGTCAGTTCCACCTGCAGCCTTGTCCCAGTTCCACCTGCAGCCTTGTCCCAGTTCCACCTGCAGCCTTGTCCCAGTTCCACCTGCAGCCTTGTCCCAGTTCCACCTGCAGCCTTGTCCCAGTTCCACCTGAAGCCTTGTCCCAGTTCCACCTGAAGCCTTGTCCCAGTTCCACCTGAAGCCTTGTCCCAGTTCCACCTGAAGCCTTGTCCCAGTTCCACCTGAAGCCTTGCCCCAGTTCCACCTGAAGCCTTGCCCCAGTTCCACCTGCAGCCTTGCCCCAGTTCCACCTGCAACCTTGCCCCAGTTCCACCTGCAGCCTTGCCCCAGTTCCACCTGCAGCCTTGCCCCAGTTCCACCTGCAGCATTGCCCCAGTTCCACCTGCAGAATTTAAAAATGGCGCCGCCGAGATACAGAGCTGGATGTCCTGTGTATCTCGGCGGCGCCGATCCCCTGCCAATTCTGAGCCTCATGGCCATTCTCGCGGCTTTCGGTCGTTCTCGGAGGCTTTCAGGCCCTTCTCGGAGGCTTACGCGGGACTGCGAGAGCCACCGAGAATGGGCGAAAGCCTCCGAGAACGGCCGAAAGCCTCCGAGAACGGCCGAAAGCCTCAGAGAACAGCCGACAGCCTCAGAGAACGACTGAAAGCCGCGAGAATGGCCGAAAGCCATGAGAGGCTCAGAATCGGCAGGGGATCGCGATCGATATAACGCGCACCCACGATTTTCCCCTGATTTTTAGGGGAAAAAAAGTGCGTGTTATACGCCGATAAATACGGTATGTAAAGCCACTTTCCTGTCTGATCCCTGAATTTGGGATTAGGTCAAACCCTGAGCTTTGGCTGAAGGTTTGTAGCTGAGAAAAGGTACATTTTCCCTACAGGATAAGGGAGGTCAGAATTAAGACTCATGTAGAACAGAACAATGTTAAAACGAGGTCTTAAAATATTGTAGATACTGTAACTCAGACTTACAACTGAGGGCCAAGCCACCTGTATAGAAAACATCCCTTAATAAATATTGTACGATGAATAATGGTTTTTAGCAGTAGCTCTAATGGAAATGGCTGAAGTAAAGAAAAGCATAGGTAGGACTGCATGTAACCTAGTAAAACTCACCCCAGAGAGCAGCACAAAGGATCTCAGAATTAAATTTCTTCTTATACTTGCGAATCTCGGGACTGTCACTCTGAGGACGAATATTTGTTGGATTAACATTGACAACTGATCCTTTCCTTGCATTTTCTCTGCGGAAAGGCTCCACTTTTATACTGCTAGCTAAATAAATACATAAAAAAAGATAAGGGCATATTACTGGGGGCTGCTCATAAGAGACTAGCGTGTATTACTACTTTTAATTTGAAGGTTAGTAATCTGCATGATGGAAGACACAGAAATGTTAGCAACTGTCTGCTTTTTAAAAAAAAGAAAACAATGCAAATAAAAAAAAACATTTCTGCAAGAAAAGACTACTTTTATATTTTTTCTTTCGCTTTTAATGTGACCTATTTGCATAACCATTTTGCGAGGTAATTAGCGATGCAGCCTAGTCTTTTGCTTGTATGCTAAGTTATCACTAAGCCATACTGTACAAGAGGGGTAGGCAACCTTTGAGAGGTGGAGATAGGGCCGGCCCAAGATATTGTGCGACATGGGACCAAGAATGAAATGCTGCCCCCCACCCCAAAAAAATTAAAATAAATCATGCCCACCAAAAGACCCCCACATTCACCGTTTTATATCTTGATAACTAAAGAGGACCTGTCATGGCTCTATATATGTATATAGGAGAATAAAGAGGACCTGTCGTGGCTCTATACATGTATAAAGGAGTATAACGAGGATTTGTTACGGCTCTATACATGTATATAGGGGTAGAAAGAGAATCTGTCATGGCTCTATACATGTAAAGGAATATAAAGAGGACCGGTCATGGCTCTATACATGTATATAGAAGTATAAAGAGGACCTGTCATGGCACTATACAAGTTTATAGGAGTATAAAGAGGACCCGTCATGGCTCTATACATGTATATAGGAGAATAAAAAGGACCTGTCATGGCTCTATACTAGGGCTGTGGAAATTAAAGATTACTCGATTAATCGTTAATTTTTTTGATCAATCAAAATTCTTTTGATCGGTACTCACCTCCCGGCCGGCTTCCAGGTCTTCAGGGAGTGCAGTCGGAGATCCGGTGACGTCACGGACTGCTCTTCCCCAAGTGCCTATGTACATACATGTATATAGGAGTATATAGGAGTATAATGAGGACCTGTCAGGGCTCTATACATGTATATAGGAGTTTAAAAAGGACCGGAGCGTGGCCAGTGGTCCCGATGTCCGCCGGCCTCCAGCGATTGCTTCACAGAGAGCCAGAACAGGGATCTGTCAATGTAACCAGACAGATCCCCATTCTGACAGGGGAGGAGAGACAGATCTGCTGTTCCTAGGGATCCAGTCAGTCCCATCCCCCTACAGTTAGAAACACCTCCCAGGAAACACATTTAACCCCTTGATCGCCCCCATAGTGTTAACCCCTTCCCTGCCAGTGACATTTATACAGTAATCAGGGCATTTTATAGCACAGATCGCTGTATAAATGTCAATGGTCCCAAAAATGTATCAAAAGTCTCCGATCTGTCCACCGCAATGTCGCAGTCCCGCTAAAAATCACAGATCGCAACCATTACTAGTATAAAAAATTATAAAAATGCTATAAATATATCCCCTATTTAGTAGACGCTATAACTTTTGTGCAAACTAATCAATGTATGATAATTGCTTTTTTTTTTTTTACCAAAAATATGTAGAAGAATATATATTGGCCTAAACTGATGAAGACATTTTTTTTTAGATATTTATTATAGCAAAAAGTAAAATATATTGTGTTTTTTTCAAAAAGGTTGCTCTTTGTTTATAGCGCAAAACATAAAAAACACAGAAGTGATCAAATACCACCAAAAGAAAGCTCTATTTGTGGGGAAAAAAATAAGTCAGTTTTATGTGTGTACAGCGTCACACGCCCCCCCCCCCCCCCCCCCCTGTCTTCACTAGGACACATTTGCTGGCAGCATAACTGTATGCTTCACTGACACACTGGTGGGGTATGTGCAAACACAGCAGAGCTGAATCTGGGTAAAGGTGAGGGGTGCTTTGCTGTAAAATGAAGGGGTTGTGGGTTTTGTAAGAAAACCTGGAGGATTTCATCAAGACGAGGTGAGGGCTACATTTTGGAATATATTTGTCCATGCCTAGAGTTTAGCTTTCAAGCTGAATGCCAAGAATTCAGCCAATCTGTAAAATGTGCCGGCATATTCAGAGTTAAGTCCAATAAGGTGCATTGAACCTCGTGAACTTATCTCACACTTTTAGGGACTTATCTGACAGTTCCAAGAGTACATCCATCACTACACTCCCGAAGCTCTGACAGGAGAGGCATTGTCTTCTCACACACACCATCTCTGCCTCCCTTCTGCTGCCCATTCACAGAAGCCTTTGTATTTTGTGAATGAGTGTACATAACACAAAGGGCTCTGTGATTGGACAGTTGGAAGGGAGGAGTGAGTAGAGCGGCTGCATGCAATTCTGCAGCTGCTGGAGCTGAGACCAAAAAGGTACAGCATAGGAGCATCAGAAGTATAGCAATAGCTATGCTTCAAGCGCACTGTAAAAAGGAAAATTGTAAATGAAAGCGCCAAGTTCATGATGTGGCATGCACCTTGTTGGACTTAATCCTTAGTAATCCAGAACATTTTTCAAAATGGCTAAATTCCTGGAGTTCAGCTTTAAGGTTTAGTTAGAATAGAAATTAGCAATCAGTGTGTACCTCCAAGTTTTCATTGGCAGGTGTCTGCTGTCAGTTGGCAGTCAATAATGGTAATACACTTGGCAGCACGGAAGAGCAAAATATTTTAACACATACTTATTTTGCTTTTATCTCCTACAACCAGCTTAGAAAGTAAACTGCACCTATAAAGGCACTCATATGGAATTGAGAAACATTTCAAACACAGGCTGGATGTATCTGGAAGCTCACTGCATTTGCCCAAGCTCCAATAATGAGAAAGTCCCATTGAGAAGCTTATCAAACTAAAATAGACCATGATGACTACACCACCCCACACACCTTTCACATAGCAAAGGTCAGCTATGAGTAGAACAGTAGTCACAGTTTAACACACAAATAAAAAATGCTTAAAAGTCTATAGATGTCATTTACATTTACATGCTTTAACATGTACTCACGGGAGACAGTTGGGCTTGTTGGAGGTGAAAACTGTAGAAGTCTGGGATCAATAAATGGACTAAATGAAGTAGTTGAAGATGAGCTATTTTTTTTTGGTTGTGGACTTTCACCATTTGGTGTCTGAAAAGGATGAGAGAAAACTTACCACTAAATAATACAAAAGTAGAATTGATATAATATATAATCAAATCTGTACAACTGTAAAATGTCAACTATCGGTACAACACTGAAAGCACCCGTGATCCAACTAAAAAGCCTAAAGCAGTGATGGCGAACCTTGGCACCCCAGATGTTTTGGAACTACATTTCCTATGATGCTCCACTACACTGCAGAGTGCATCATGGGAAATGTAGTTCCAAAACATCTGGGGTGCCAAGGTTCGCCATCACTGGCCTAAAGGAACAGCACTTGTAAATAGTTGAGAGCAGGTACCTTTACATCTAGGCTTGGTTTTCACCAATCCCCATTCAAATCTGCCTTAAATTCTCTGTACCTCTTGCTGTAGAGCTTAGACAAACCACTCATGCAGTACAACAACAATTCCTTAACAGGCATGTAAAAAGCCTGGTATAGCTGATTTGGCATGGCTCTGGATGGTGTGGGGCCATAGGATGGAAGCAAAAATACCTGTCAGCTACATGTTGGTTCTATCAGTTTATGCATTATAGTGGGCGACAGGTTACATTTATTGGGAAATTTCAATGGTTTTGGGTCAATTTAACTTTTGACAAAAGATTCATATAGCACAGTGGGTTAGCTAAGTAAGCATCACATAAGTGTCTGTCTGCCCTTTAAAGGAGAAGTATAGCAAAAGCTTTTTTGGCAAAACTTCTCCTGTGGGTCACAGTAGTGCAGTAAGATCTGCACTCCTGTGACCTGTTTTCAGCTGACAGTTGGCTAAGACCGGCCATACACCTATAGATTATCTGCAGATTTTCTATGGTCAGATGGAAAAAGTGGAACAGATTCCTCCATCTATGCTGAACTGTGTGGATGGAAGAATCTCCCACTGGCCCAAGCTTCCATATCTTGCTAGTCGGCCCCGCTGGCTCTCACAATACCTGAACATTCTGATTGGGCGCAGGCATTGTTTAGGTTGAGAGCCAGCTGGGCCGACTAGCAAGATACCAACTAGCATGATACCGAAGCTTGGCACAGTGGGAGATTCCTCCATCCACACAGTTTAGCATACATGGAGAAATCTGTTGCACTTTTTCCATCTAACCATAGAAAATCTGCAGATAATCTATAGGTGTATGGCCATCTTCCAGCCTGCTGTCGGCTGACGTCACAGAGATGGTCCAGGCTATGAAAAGATCCCCGCGCCACCCTCTTTTTCTTTTTCTTATCACATGTTTTAAATAATCACTGGTGGGTGAATATTATTCTCAAAACTGCTGCACACCATAATAATAATAAAATAACAACAAATAGAATTACCAAACACAATTAATTGGCGCCGGTACCTTATATCTGTATATTTTTATGAAAAGATCCCGACCATATGTTTGAGATCCACACAGAATACTGGACCAGCAGCTGGCTAAGCCTCTCTCAGCAGGCTCAGTCACAAGCTCTCTGCAGGCCCAAGAGCTGAGTGATCAGTAGTGTTTGATCACTCAATTCTCAGTCTTATGTTTTATGTCACACGGTCGGAATTTCAGATGGAAACAGTCCGATGGGAGCTTTTCATCAGATTTTCCGACCGTGTGTATGCCCATCGGTCTTTTTCTGTCGGAATTGCCGACGGACTTTGGATTGAGAACCTTTTCTTAATTTTTCCGACGGAAAACCTTTCTATTGGATTTTCCGATCGTGTGTATGCAATTCCGACACGCAAAATTCTGACGCATGCTCGGAAACAATTCAACGCATGCTCAGAAGCATTAAACTTCCCTTTTATAGTGCAGTCGAACGTTTTTTAAGGCGTGGTGTTATTGACCGTCGGAATTTGGTGTGACCGTGTGTAGGCAACACAGTTTGAGCGAAATTCCGTCGGAATTCCGACGGGAAAACCATCAGAGCTTTTTCCGACAAGAATTCCGACCGTGTGTACGCGGCATTAGAGGCAGCAGAATAGGACAGCTGCAGCGGGGATCTGTGCTGCAGCCATCTAGGTGAGTATTCCCATTCTTCTATTTTGGTTCAATGTCTGTGGACTGAACTGTACAGAATCACTCCTGAGAAGTCATCCACTTAAAGTAACATTAAACCCAAACTTAAAGCGATTGAATACCCCGCTTGGTGATGTTTACCTACAGGTAAGCCTATAATAAGGCTTACCTGTAGGTAAAAAGAAAATCTCCTAAGCCTGCACAGTTTAGGAGATATTGACCCTGCACACAGCCGCTGATGTCAGTGGTGCAGGCGTTCTGCAGGTTCGGGGTATCTTGCCGGAACAGACGGCTCCCGTGCGCTTGCACGGGAGTGACATCATTGCGGTTCCTGCCACTCACAGCACCGGAGCCAGCAATCCCGGAATAAACACAGAGGGAACATGTCAGCTCCCTCAGCGGTGACCGGACGCTGCTGCAGGGCTTCGTCCTAAGGAAAGTATTTCATAATGTGCTAGTATGCAATGTATACTAGCATATTATGCTATTGTCTTGTGTTTTTTTCTCAGCAATTTACCGCTGTAATGTGGTTCTAAAGGCTGAGGGTTTTTTACCTGCCTGCTTAAAAGGGAGGAGCCAAAAGTGCCAGGCAGGGACCCAAAAAGAAGAGGAACGGGGCAGCTCTGTGCAAAACCATTGCACAGAGCAGGTAAATATGACATGTTTGTTATTTTAGAAAAAAAAAAACAAAGCTTTAGTATTACTTTCAATTTCTTAAGATGTAAGGGTATTACATCTGATTACACGTGCTGTTTATTTAAAGAAAAAAAAAACAATGTTGTGATTGCAATTACCAGATGATCTGGCAGCTCCCTATTGAGAATGGCAACACTGTTGTAAGCAATCTTCACTTTTCAGTGTTGTCACTCCGGTCATGCTTAGATTTTTTTTCCCTCCTCAATAAGCTGCCCCACATGACACTGCTGGTGCTATGCAGGGCAGTGCCATGAACGTAATTGACATAAGAGCATTTCTTCATTGCTCTGCTGTTTGTCATTGCCATTTATGTATATATGCTTCCGTGTCCGCTCTCCAAATGCAGAGTGGACACGGACATGCCATCCACCCGCTCCGCTCATTGTGGCCCGCGACTGGTTACCAAGTGGCTTAAGTGGCCCTCGCTCTTCAAAAGGTTGGGCACCCCTGAGTTAGATTATGCAAGGCCATTGTGTCCATAAAAAATATATTAGACAAAAGACCGTTTGTATAAAAACACTATAGGGTAGCAAAAAAATAAATAAAAAAAGACTGATTGACTGACAATCCTATACTTCTAGATTCCAAACAGGTATTCAGGAACCAGATGGGTAATAAATTCCCCTTACATAGCTGACTGCATTTCTGCATGGCCATGAAATTGGCAAGAAAAGAAAAAAAGGTAGAGGTAAAGTTGGTGACTTTTATTCCATGCAATTGTATTTTGCTCATGAAAATTCAACATTGTCAGCAGTTTAATGGTACACTCAAACTGACAGCACACGAGAGAAGAGAGAACTTGATGTTATGACAGTATTTACTTCACAAAAAAACGTCTATGAGAAAAATATTGTATCAAAGTGCAAAAGGTGACCTACAACAAGCGAAAGGCAAGTTATCTTTCTCTCTGACTCTTGTTTGGGTGAACAAGCAGAACAAGACATAAAACATAATGATTTCACCTGATCATTTAAAGATTTGTTCACAGGTCTGTGACTTTTTTGAGGACTTTTGTGCTGAATCACTGAAGTCTCTGAAGGATGGCTCTGTTGTAAGAGATCTGGCAGCAGATAATTTTGATTGCAGGAGCTCCAGAGTCCTTGATTGCTGCTGCTGCTGCCACTTTGCTGTTCAGCTGCCTGTTAACACATAATGCAGCAGATTGAAATATACACTAACCCGGATCCGTCTACACAGCAAGATAAATCTGTCATTTTACTAAAAGGAATGTTCGCTCTGGCAAAGACAAATGTCAGAGCTGAAGACAATTTGTTGTATCAGAAAGTAGCTTTTTAATAGCTACAATGTAAAACCATTTTTCTGCAAATATTAGGCTTATAAATTAAAGCCCATCTCGGGGGAAATCGTAAACCACCCTCCCAAATGCAAATTTTCCACTCCTGTAACAAAAAAAAAACTTTTTTTTTTACTTACCTAAATCCATTTCCATACATCCCTCACTGGTGCCTCTACCAGCAGTGAAGACCGGTGATCCAGCATTGCAATCTGTGCCCAGGCCAACTAGACCTCTTATGCCCTGTACACACGGTCGGATATTCCGATGGAAAAAGTCAGATCGGATTATGTTGTCGGAAAATCTGATCGTGTGTGGGCTCTAGCGGGCTTTTTCCGTCGGAAAAAATTTGATAGCAGGATCTACAATTTTCCGACAACAAAATCGGATCAGACTTTTTCCGATCGTGTGTAGAGAATTCTGACGCACAAAGTGCCACACATGCTCCGAAGAAATTTGGAGACGAAAGCTATTGGCTACTGGCCTCTACGTAGTCCCGTCGTACGTTTTATACATCACCTCGTTCGGAACAATCGGATTTTCCAACAACTTGTGTGTGCGCAACACAAGTTTCAGAAAAAATCAGACGGATTTTGTGGTCGGAATGTCTGACCGTGTGTACAGGGCATTACAGTACTTATTTTCTTCATAAAATAGGTGCAGGTACCCACCCCTCCTTCCCTTATCTGCCCACCCCTAGCGATCTAGCACTTCAGGAACTCACTCTCCTACCCTGCCTGCCCCCCCACCCAACCAAAAGGTCACCATGGTCTCCACCCCTACCCACCACTCCTTTACAAAAATTGAATTCCCACCAGCAACAAATCCCAGAAACAGTTGATTTTACGTCACTTGATTATTATTTGCTGTTTTTCACGGAAGATCTCTATAGACCTATTGTGGATCAAAGCAATTTTTATGCTGGTCAATTTATTGCCGCTAAACCCCAGTTGACCCTTGCCAGAGATTGGAGACCTATCATGGTCTCTGAATTTAAGACTTTCCTGGGCCTAACCCTTCTCATCGGCATAACTGAAAAAAGTGAGTTGCGGTCATATTGGTCCACTGACCCAATTCACCATATGCCCTTGTTCTCTGCCTCCATGACCAGGACATGATACGAGCAGATCTTGCGGTTCATGCATTTCAATGACAGGCTCTAAAAAATTTCGGCCCCTTGTAAACCACTTCAACCAGCAGTTTGCAGCCTTGTTTACTCCCGATCAAGTTGTCTGCGTTGATGAGTCCCTGATTACATTTTCTGGCCACTTGTCATTCAATATGGGGTCAAGATGTATAAGCTCTGTGACAGGGCAACAGGCTATACATATCGTTTTCTGGTTTACGAGGGAAGAGATAGTTACATAGAGCCGTAGAACTGCCCAGACTACATAGGAAGCACTGGTAAGATTGTGTGGGATTTGGTGTCACCCTTTTTCGGAATTGTATGTGGACAATTATTACACGAGCGTGCCACTTTTTTGTCACTTGATTGATCATTGAATTGGCGCACGTGGCACAGTGCGATCTAATCGCAGGGGGTTACCCCAGTGGCTTGTAGATTCCCGTCTTAGGCTGGCGGAGACAGCCTGCTTGAAGTGTAATAATTAGCTTGCTGTGAAGTGGAGATATAATAAGAATGTTTTCGTTCTGTCCTCCCTTCTTGCAGACATGATGATACAAATTCAAACGGCGACTGGTGTTGTAGAGAAACCCCTCTGTGTCCACAAATATAATCTTAATATGAGAGGGGTGGACCTCAACAACCAGTTTTTGGTGCCGTACCTAACTGCCTGTAAGGCCAGATGCTGGTATAAAAAAAGTGTCTGTATAATTATTCCAATTTGGTTCTGCTGAATGCTTATGTGCTATACAAAGCTGCAGGATGAACTGGATTCTTCCTTAAATTCCAGGAAGAGATCCTCACAGCCCTTCTGTTTCCAGAGGGTGCTGTGGCCCAACTTCCCAATCCAAATGCAGTGAGCCGGCTGCATGAGAGGCATTTTCCGTATGTCCTCCTATCCAAAGAAATCCCCAAAGAAGATGTTGTGTCTGTAGAAAGCGTGGATTTAGGCGTGACACTCGCTTTTATCGTCCCTCCTGTCCTGACCAACCTGGTCTTTGCATTGGTGAAGGTTTTGAGGTATTAGCATAGGGTACAGCATTGCACAGTCCTAGGGCACACTTACACAGGGTCTCGAAAGATGAGATGGCCATCACATTTTCTGGAACGTTTACATTTTATATAAAAGTGCAAAAAAAAACACACAAAAACATAAAAAAAAAAAAAATAGTTGTGGTTTTATTTTTCTTCTCTCTCTATTGTTCTCCCTCTTATGTTCGCTCTCTATTGTCCGCTCTATTGTTCGCCCTCTATTGTTCTATATCTATTGTTCTCTCTCTATTGTTACTGGATTTTAGAACTATAATGTTTTATTTTTACTATGATTTATTGTATTTGCTCTGCAGGTATGGTATGTCTTATGCCCTGGACACACGGTCGGATTATGTTGTCGGAAAATCCGATCGTGTGTGGACTCTAACGGACTTTTTCCGTCGGAATTTCAAACTGAAAAAATTTGAGAGCTGGGCCTAAAATTTTCCGACAACAAAATCCAATCAGACTTTTTCCGATCGTGTGTATAGAATTCCAACGCACAAAGTGCCACGCATGCTCAGAATAAATTTGGAGATGCAGTATACGCCACCACATTCTGAACGATCAGATTTTCCGACAACTTTGTGCGACCGTGTGTATGCAAGACAAGTTTTGGCCAAAATCCGTCGGAAAAAAATTGGCGGATTGTGTGGTCGGAATGTCCGACCATGTGTACAAGGCATTACTGTTATGCTGTAATGTTAATTTGTTTTATTGTTAACCATCATTTGCTTAGCAGGTACGCCATTCAGCTGCAGCATGGGTTTATTTAGTCTGACAGCAACAGCGTTTGCTCCCACGACACGTAAAGCCGCAACTCAAGCGACGTAGGAGGTGATTTCACCACCACAGTTAAAAAAAAAGAGCATATATTCTGAAGCATGGATTGCCCCCATGCTTCGGCATATATTTTTAAGGCACACATTGCGTTGTATTTGCTTTGCAGGTATGGTATGTCTTATGCCCCGTACACACGGTCGGATTTTCCGACGGGAAAATGTCCTATCGGACTATGTTGTTGGAAATTCCAACCGTGTGTGGGCTCCATCGGACTTTTTCCGTCGGAATTTCCGACGGAAAAAGTTTGAGATCCTGCTCTCAAATTTTCCGACAACAAAGTCCTATCGGACGTTTTCCGATCGCGTGTAGCGAATTCCAACAGACAAAGTGCCACGCATGCTCAGATCACATTACAAGACCAAAGCTATTGGCTACTAGCCTCTACGTAGTCCCGTCATACGCAACGAACGTCACCACATTCAGGATGATCGGATTTTCCGACAACTTTGTCCGACCGTGTGTATGCAACACCAGTGTCGGACAAAATCCGTTGGAAAAAATCCAACGGATTTTGTGGTCGGAATTTCAGACCGTGTGTACGGGGCATTACTGTTATTCTGTAATGTTACTTTGTTTTATTGTTAACCATCATTTGCTTAGCAGGTACACCATTCAGCTGCAGCACTGATTTATCTATCTTGACAGCAACAGCGTTTGCCCTCATGATACGTAAATTAGCAACTCCAGCGCAGTAGGAGATGATTTCACCACAACAGTTAAAACAAAAATGGTGCATGTATGCCCATCATTAGAAGTGAGTGGATAAAGAGCGGTATTCTTATGGTGGGCATACCCACGATCAATCTCTTTTTTTCGTTCAGCCCACAGGCTGCATGAAAAAAAGAACATTACAATGTATGCCCAACAAGGACCAGCAACGTACTGGTATGTTGCTGGAATTTGGGTGGTTATACCAGAATGATGCTTGCAGGTTTAGGTATCATCTTTGTATCATTCATTTCAGCCAACAGTCAGCTTTGATGTAAAAGCAATCCTAGCGGCTAATTGGCCTCTAGACTACTTTTACAAGCAGTGGGAGGGAACGTCCCCCCCTCCCACCGCCTTCCAGGTTTTTTTCGGGCTCTCCTGTCCCAACAGGGAACCCGAGAATGCAGCCGGTGGTTCCACCAGCTGACCATAGAGCTAATTGGAGACCAGAATGGCTCCATTCATCTCTATGGCCTAAGAAACCGGAAGCTACGAGCATTTCATGACTTGGGTTTCGCCGGTTATAAACAAATTAAATATTCAATGGGCTCAACATGCCTCTCAGCAATTTCCTTGGGGTGTCTACTTTCCAAAATTGGGTCATTTGGGTGGGGGAATTGTACTGCCCCATTTTAGCACCTCAAGAAAAGAAATAGGCAGTCATAATCTAAAAGCTGCGTAAATTCCAGAAAATATACCCTAGTTGGTAGATGCTATAAATTTTGAGCAAACCAATAAATATGCACTTATTGACATGTGGCTGAATACATTTTGGCCTAAATGTATGACTAAAATTGAGTTTATTGGATTTTTTTTATACCAAAAAGTAGAAAATATCATTTTTTTTTTCAAAATGTTTGGTCTTTTTTGGTTTATATCGCAAAAATTTTTTTAAATCACTGAGGCAATCAAATACCATTAAAAGAAAGCTCTGGGGAAAAGAAGAACGCAAATTTCGTTTGGGTGCAGCATTGCATGGCCGCACAATTACCAGTTAAAGCAGGGCAGTGCCAAATTGTAAAAAGTGCTCTGTTCGTTGAGCAGCCAAATCTTCTGTGGCTGAAGTGGTTAAATAGATGTAATATTCCCCCATAGGCTAAATAGCTAAGATGTGTGCATGCACAAAGAGACATGTCTCAATGGCCCACTTCAATTCAGATAATGGTAGCAGGAGGAATGGATGAAAGATAATCCTTCATATGCATGGCCAGATGTACCGTCACCAATAGTGATCACTACGCTTTTCGCCAAAAGCTTCCTCAGGGGATCCTAAAGGTGTTGTAAATACTAAGCCTAAATGAGAACCATGGAGGGCCTGGTCCACAGCACTAGGGAAAAGAGGGTCATGCACATTCAGTTTGAGGAGAACATGCTTCAGGGTCAGTGCAGCTAGAGAGGGACCAAGCTATGGCAAAGCAACTAGACAAAACAGTTATCAGGGTTAAGTTTAAAGCTCCTGTAAAGAAAGCGCTGCCACGCTTTCCTTCTGAACTCTGAGCAGCAACATGAGCTAGAGTTTGGATGGGCTCTTAAAAATTAAAAATGTATGTGAAATTAATGCATTTTATTCAGAGCAAACGTTTTGTTGTGCTGTTAAGCATATCTCAGTGTCACGCTTGGCCATATTTTAGTCACAGTAAAGACAACCAATATATCAATATCACCAAACATCACAGACAAGCTGCAGACACCATGATGACAAAAATATTAATATTTGTGCCTTGCTGACTCCAGAAAACTTGGGCCCCAGGCAAAAGTCCTTGCTGTTTTGCTTTCACACATACATTGGTAGGCAAGGCCCTCTCTATAAACATTTTTTTTAAAAGAACACCATCAGTTGATGTTGTAAACTGTACAATAATAACGCCTGGTGGTAGTTGCTCATTTAAAGAAAAAGCACCCATGGGTAAAACACTACAAGTAATTCCAGAAAATTTCCTTTACATCATTCTCTTATCAGCAGGAAGGGAGAGGAAATAGTGGCCTTTTAAATTACAGAATTAATTTATATGTAATGTGGGTCACTAAGATGCAATTGTTTAAGCCTATTGAAGAAGATAATATCTTCAACAAAATGGAATGAGATTTTAGCACATAGAGTCCTCTGAGCATAATGTAGTATTAATAAGATCTTTCAGCACAGCTTAAAGTGATTTTCAAATGATGGAACAAAATAGGATTTTGACATATATTAATCAACAGGTGGAAATTAGAAATGCATATGCAAGATGCAAATTTTAAGTTAAATTTGACCTCATAAGGATATGTAAGCTAGTTAGCTTAGGACCACCAGTTGAGTTATGCTATGAAAATATAAAAACACAAATGAATGGTTAGAGAGAACTGCACTAAGTTCAAAGGCTTATGCCGCGTACACACGGTCGGAATTTCCAATGGAAACAGTCCGATGGGAGCTTTTCATCGGATTTTCCGACCGTGTGTATGCCCATCTGTCTTTTTCTGTTGGAATTTCTGCCAGAATTTGGATTGAGAACCTGTTCTTAATTTTTCAGACGGAAAACCTTTCTATCGGATTTTCCGATCGTGTGTATGCAATTCAGACAGCAAAATTCCGACGCATGCTCGGAAACAATTCGACGCATGCTCAGAAGCATTAAACTTCTCTTTTATAGTGCCGTTGAACGTGTTGTATGTCGCGGCGCTATTGACCTTCGGAATTTGGTGTGACCGTGTGTAGGCAAGACAGTTTGAGCGAAATTCCGTCAGATTTCCGACGGGAAAATCATCAGAGCTTTTTCCGACGAGAATTCCGATCATGTGTACGCGGCATTAATGTATGTTTTGCAATCAAACTTCCTTCTAACAGCACAAAGCTGAAAAATACTAATTTACGTGAAGTACAATGCTTCTAAAACCTTCAGTCATATCACCCTTGTCCATGTACCAGCTGCGATCTGGTCACTTAAATCAAAGCAGGGTTTCTGTAAGCCCCCGTATACACGGTCGAAAATTCCGAGCACAAAATCCATCTGTTTTTTTCCAACGGATTTTGTCCGAAACTGGTGTTGCATACACACAGTCGGACAAAGTTGTTGGAAAATTTGATTGTTCCGAACATGTTGACGTACTACGTAGAGGCTAGTAGCCAATAGCTTTGGTCTCGTAATTTGATCTGAGAAAGCGTGGCACTTTGACCGTCGGAATTCCCTACACACGATCGGAAAAAGTCAGATCGGATTTTGTTGTCGGAAAATTTGAGATCCTGCTCTCAAATTTTTTCTATCGGAAATTTCGACGGAAAAAGCCCGCTAGAGCCCACACACGATTGGATTTTCCGACAACATAATCCGATCAGACTTTTTCCATCGGGATATCCGACCGTGTGTACGGGGCATAAGATTGTGAAAAAGATTGTGATTAAGAAGTGACAGCTACATATTTACCATGTAATTTCCTGGGTTGCCAGTGCCTTGAGTCCCCTTTGGCAGATTTGCCATGTACACCCACAGAATACACCCATACAGTCCTTATAGGAAGCCAGCATCGAAACACAGCACTCCCCAAAATAGCTACAGGAGACCATAGAAGCAGACCTAATAAAATCATATTCCATCTAGTTCTATGCGGATAATGATAAAGTGAGTGTTTCCCTGAAACATGGACTCTGGCCAACTCCGGAGAAGCCATACTGATTAGAGGCTAGTGTACACTACCACTGCTTTTACCGTTCAAGACAATGTAAAGGCATGGTAGATACACAGAAAATGCATCTCAAATGTCCATGTACAAAAACCTTTATAACGTGGATAGGACGTCTGGAATACTCCATATTCCTGCTTTTATTGTTGCAGTGTTCCACTCTTTGTGGACTTAAACTAACCTTTAATTTTTGTCATAGCAACATGCGTACATAAGGGACAGGAACTTAACCACTTAAGGACTGCCTCCTGCACACTTACGTCGGCAGAATGGCATGGCTGGGCACATCAACGTACAGGTACGTTGCCCTTTAAGAGCCCAGTCGCGGGTCGCGCACGCACCACCGGCGGCGCGCTCGCTCGCGACCCGGTCCTGAGCTCCGTGACCGTGGCCGCAGGACCTGCGGACCCGATCGCCGCTGGGGTCCCGCGATCGGGTCACAGAGCTGAAGAACGGGGAGAGGTCTGTGTAAACAAACCTCTCCCCGTGCTTCCTAGTGAGACATGATGCCTATGCCATTTATTTTAACTATATCTGTAGTTTACAACCGCGTTAAAGTCAATTTTCATATATTAAAAGTTTGCCCTAAATAAATAGGCGAGTAGAAGAAGAAATAAAGTAGCACAGATGAGGTTACTGGCCAGTCTAGTCTTCTCATTAAATATCCACTATCACATTAAAATGTATGGTGCATTATAGCTGGGCATTGTCCAAGCCAACTGATCCTGCAATCTTTACAGTATGAAACCTGAATAGAAGTGTCATCTATTTTAAGAGCTCGATCAATATCTTTTTAACCTAAGGTTCTGTAATCAGAATTTAAAATATTCTTGAATTGTATCTTTTAAAGATGTCACATTGATACAAGAGGGTTTTTTTTTTTTTAACCGGCAAGTATCAAAAGTACTAAATTCTTATTACAGCAAAAAGTAAGTGCAAAACATTTGGCCCTCATTTGTGAAAGTGTTTTTTTAAAATCAAGATTTTCAATACATGGCGTTTTTACTGTCAAACCAGACCAACACATGTATAATGGTGAAGCACTCGTATATAAAATACAGAAGAGCATTTACTAAATGCTCCAGAAATAGTCACCTCTTACTAAAAGCCTTTCTTTTAATACAAACATTTTACCAGTACATGAAGGACAACTGCATAGCACCCAACTGTCCCGGATTTTGAGGGACTGTCCCTGATTTGGAACAAAGTCCCTCTGTCCCTCTTTCCTCCTCATTTTGGTCTGATCTCTATAGTTGTGTATAAAATGCACTATTTATATTTCAAAAAAGTGTTTCCCAGTGCTAAACCTTTCATTCAGTTTCTAAATGGCTGCATTTGTAAATTTCAAAAGCCAATATAGATGAATAGCAGTGGTAAAAAAAAAAAAAAAAAATAACCAACTTACCTACTGGGCACTTAAACCCCCTTCCTAACCAGACCAATTTTTAGCTTTCGGTGCTCTCACACTTTGAATGAAAATTACTCAGTCATACAACACTGTACCCAAATAAATTTTTTGGCCTTTTTTTCACACAAACAGAGCTTTCTTTTCGTGGTATTTAATCACCACTGTTTTTTTTTGCGCTATTAACCTCCCTAGCGGTAACCTCGAGCCTGGCTCGGGTCCAGCTTTTTGTGCTGGGAGCGGTAACCCCGAGCCAGGCTCGGGCTTGCGTGCAGGATGCAGGGGGGAAGTTACTTACCTTTTCCCCTGGATCCTGCGATGTCTCCCCGCTGTGTGAGCGAGCCGTCCGCTCGCTCGATTCACACAGTGCCGGTCTCCGTTCCCTGCGACGTTACGAAGCACGGGAGCGGAGATCGGCGCCAAATTTAAAAAAGTTTAAAAACACACAACACATACAGTACTGTAATCATACAGATTTCAGTACTGTATACAAAAAATACACATCCCCTTTGTCCCTAGTGGTCTGCCCAGTGCCCTGCATGTCATTTTATATAATAAAAAGATTTTTTTTCTGCCTGGAAACTGGAGATTGTCCATAGCAACCAAAAAGTGTCCCTTTATGTCAAAAGTGGTTTTAGACCAGCTAGAAAACACCGATAAAAAATTAAAATCACAATTTATCATCAAACAATAAATTTAATGACAGCGACTATTCTGCAACTGAGCAAATTTCAGTGTTTTTGATTTGATTACATTATTGAATCATTTTTATATATATTTTTATTATATTATAATTTATTATTTTGTGTTTCAAACTTTATCATACCCGGGATGTCTACTAGACTCTGGTTCGGACAGATTTAAGTGAGTTATTCATAAGAATTGCATGCCTACAATATAAAAACGCCAAATTTCCATGCAAAATAATTGTACCGCTTTCAGCACTAAATTCCAGACAGAATCATACCGCCAGGGAGGTTAATCAAAAAAGACAGAAGATTCGGTAAAAAAAAAAAATTTTTGTTTCTATTAAAATTTATTGCAGAGTATTAGCAGAGTATTGGCAGAGTATTGCACAGTATTGGCAGAGTATTGCACAGTGCTGGCAGAGTATTGCACAGTGCTGGCAGAGTATTGCACAGTGCTGGCAGAGTATTGCACAGTGCTGGCAGAGTACTGTCACTGAGCAGCGCTGTGGGCACTACATATCCAGCCCACAGCGCTGCTGCCATCTCTCCCCCTCTTCGCTTCTCCCCTCTGACTGTACCGATCGGTACAGGAGAGGGGAGGGAGGAACCGGTGTCATGACGGAGCGATCATGTGGTAAAAGGCCGCCATCAGCCCGGCTGTCACGGATGTTCCCGAGTGCGCGCCCCGGGGCACGCAGGAGCAAGGTTCTGGGAGGACATCCCACGGACATCCACCCAGAATAAGCCGACCGCGCTGTAGCCGTCTTTCGGCTATGGCCCGGTCGGCATGTGGTTAACTAATCATTTTTTTGTATAATTCTATATATAAATCTATCCCCTATTTTGTAGACGCTATATCTTTTGCGCAAACCAATCAATAAACGCTTATTGAGATTTTTATTACCAAAAATATGAAGAAGAATACATAACAGCCTAAACTAAGAAAAAAAAATAGCTTTTTTAACCACTTAAGGACTGCCTCCTGCAGATTTACGTCGGCAGAATGGCACATCAACGTACAGGTACGTTGCCCTTTAAGAGCCCAGCCGCGGGTTGCGCGCGCCATTGGCGGCGTGCTCGCGATCCTGTCCTGAGCTCCGTGACCGTGGGCGCGGGACCCGTGGACCCGATCACGGGTGGTGTCCCACGATCGGGTTAGAGAGCTGAAGAAAGGGGAGAGGTATGTGTAAACAAACCTCTCCCCGTGCTTCCTAGTAAGACTGACACTGATTGTCTGTTCCCTGTCATCGGGAAAGACGATCAGTGATGTCGAACGCCAAGCCACACCCCCTACATTAAAAAAACACACACGTCACACTTAACCCCTCCCCGCCCCCTAGTGGTTAACCCCTTCAGTGTCATTTACACAGGAATCAGGGCATTTAAATAGCACTGATTGCTGTATAAATGACAATGGTCCCAAAAATGTGTCAAAAATGACCGATGTGTCCACCATAATGTCGCAGTCACAATAAAAATCGCTGATCGCTGCCATTACTAGTAAAAAAAAAAATTTAATAAAAATGTTATAAAACTATCCCCTATTTTGTAAAACGCTATAACTTTTGCGCAAACCAATCAATAATCGCTAATTGCAATTTTTTTTACCAAAAATATGTATAAGAATACGTATTGGCCTAAACTGAGGAAAAAATATGTTTTTTTTATATTTTTTTGGGGATATTTATTATAGCAAAAAGTAAAAAATATTACATTTTTTTCAAAATTGTCGCTCTATTTTTGTTTATAGCGCAAAAAATAAAAACCGCAGAGGTGATCAAACACCACCAAAAGAAAGCTCTATTTGTGGGGGAAAAAAAAGGACACCAATTTTGTTTGGGAGCCACGTCGTACGACCGCGCAATTGTCAGTTAAAGCGACGCAGTGCCGAATCGCAAAAAGGGGCGTGATCCATTGGCTGCAAATTGCTCCGGTGCTTAAGTGGTTAAAAAAATTGGATATTTATTATAGCAAAAAGTACAAAATATTGTGTTTTTTTCCCCCCAAAATTTACGCTCTTTTTTTGTTTATAGCGCAAAAAATAAAAACCGCAGAGAGGAATCAAATACCACCAAAAGAAAGCTCTATTTGTGGGAAAAAAAGGACGCCAATTTTGTTTGAGAGCCACGTCGCACGACCGCGCAATCGTCAGTTAAAGCGACGCAGTGCCGAATCGCAAAAAGGGGCGTGATCCATTGGCTGCAAATTGGTCCGGGGCTGAAGTGGTTAAAAAAATTGGGGATATTTATTATAGCGAAAAGTACAAAATATTGTGTTTTTTTCCCCCCAAAATTTACGCTCTTTTTTTGTTTATAGCGCAAAAAATTAAAACCGCAGTGATGATCAAATACCACCAAAATATTTTTTTTTTACCAAAAATATGTATAAGAATACGTATCCGCCTAAACTGAGGAAAAAATATGTTTTTTTATATTTTTTGGGGGATATTTATTATAGCAAAAAGTAAAAAATATTGCATTTTTTTCAAAATTGGCGCTCTTTTTTTGTTTATAGCGCAAAAAATAAAAACTGCAGAGGTGATCAAATACCACCAAAAGAAAGCTCTATTTGTGGGAAAAAAAGGACGCCAATTTTGTTTGGGAGCCACGTCGTACGACCGCGCAATTATCAGTTAAAGCGACGCAGTGCCGAATCGCAAAAAGGGGCGCGATCCATTGGCTGCAAATTGGTCCGGTGCTTAAGTGGTTAAATATATTGAGGATATTTATTATAGCAAAAAGTACAAAATATTGTGTTTTTTTTTTTTCCAAAACTTACTTTTTGTTTATAGCGCAAAAAATAAAAACCGCAGTGATGATCAAATACCACCAAAAGAAAGCTCTATTTGTGGGAAAAAAAGGACGCCAATTTTGTTTGAGAGCCACGTCGCACGACCGCGCATTTGTCAGTTAAAGCGACGCAGTGCCGAATCGCAAAAAGGGGCGTGATCCATTGGCTGCAAATTGCTCCGGGGCTTAAGTGGTTAAAAAAATTGGGGATATTTATTATAGCAAAAAGTACAAAATATTGTGTTTTTTTTCCCCCAAAATTTACGCTCTTTTTTTGTTTATAGTGCAAAAAATTAAAACCGCAGTGATGATCAAATACCACCAAAAGAAAGCTCTATTTGTGGGAAAAAAAGGACGCCAATTTTGTTTGGGAGCCACGTCGCACAACCGCGCAATTGTCAGTTAAAGCGACGCAGTGCCGAATCGCAAAAAGGGGCGTGATCCATTGGCTGCAAATTGGTCCGGTGCTTAAGTGGTTAAAAAAATTGAGGATATTTATTATAGCAAAAAGTACAAAATATTGTGTTTTTTTCCCCCAAAATTTAGTTCTCAGTGACAGTACTCTGCCAGCACTGTGCAATACTTTGCCAATACTGTGCAATACTCTGCCAATATTCGCCAATACTCTGCCAATACTCGCCAATACTCTGCCAATACTCGCCAATACTCTGCCAATACTCGCCAATACTCTGCCAATACTCGCCAATACTCCAATAAATTTCAATAGAAACAACGATTTTTATTTTTTTTAACCGAATTTTCAGTCTTTTTTGTTTATAGTGCAAAAAATTAAAACCGCAGAGATGATCAAATACCACCAAAAGAAAGCTCTATTTGTGAGAAATAAAAGACATCAATTTTGTTTGGGTACAACGTCGCACAACCGTCAGTTAAATCGACGCAGTGCCGAATCGCAAAAAATTTGCCCGGCCATTGAGCAGCCAAATCTTCCGTGTCTGAAGTGGTTAAAGGATCATTTAGTGTCGCTGTTACTCGTTCTTCAACACTAACAAACAAACTCGCTGCTTTAGTAGGTAAGAAAAAGGTTAAAGACGATCTTCCATGTTGGATCTTTGTACCTTGTCTCTTTGCATGTTGCTTTGGGGTTTCTCTGCGATTCCATCTGGAACTCTTGTCCTTAAGAAATTCGCTATACCATTGCTCACTGGTTGCCTGGAAACAGAAGCCATTTAACCAACAGATGAGATGTATCATAACATACATTTTGAAAGCTTTACAAATATTCCTACTGCGATGTGTTGGGAAATAAAAGCAGGTTTCATCTGCAAGATAATTAATACCGTGTCTCTGGGAGAATATCGCTTGTTGTTGATGACAGCTGCAAACTGGGTTACCGTAGTTATTAAGATGAAAAAAAAGTGTTTATGAACTGTAACTTTGAAAATTACTTTATTCCACAGAGTAACTGTATGCGCAATAAGATAACGCTACAATTATACATCAAGTAAATGGTTAACTTCTCAGAAATGTGACATACTGGTAATAGCTCGATTTTTTCAGGTAAATATTCCATCTATCTAGTAGGGATGCATTTACCATTTTTAAGCCACTAGGGGGTATCAATTCTCCACTGAATTTGAATTGAATCCAATTCTTCATATACTTTTATGAAGATTGATTCCGCTAAGCTAGACTACAGGAAAATAAAAACATACACGTTAAAAATGCGCCAGTTTCAGGCGAGGGGCTGAAATGTGTACATTAAAGTTAACAAAGTTAACTGCATAAAGTCTTTAGCAAAGAGTTTTTTATAGTATGTAAATATAAAGTTCTCTAATGTTTGATGCTCCACCCAGAGGTTAACTAATAACGAGCAAAGGGATTTAAAGTGATTTTAAAATCTCGTTTTTTTTTCCCCTATAAAAAATAATAAACATGTTATTCTTACCTGCTCTGTGCAGTGGATTTGCACAGAGCAGCCTGGATCCTCCTCTTCTCGGGTCCCTCTTCTGTGATCCTGGCCCCTCCCTCCTGTTGAGTGCCCCCCCCCCCACTGCAAAGAGCTTACTATGGGGGCACTCGAGCCGAAACAACTCCCTGTGTCCATTCAGACTTGAAACCCCAAAAAGGCCCCACCCCCCTCTCTCCCCTGATTGGCTAGCTGACTTTGATTGACAGCCAATGGCGCCGCTGCTGTGTCTCAGCCAATCAGGAGGGAGAGTCTCGGATGGCTGAGACACTCGTGGACATTGCTAAACAGAGAGGGACCTCAGGTAAGTATTAGGGGGGCTGACGGGGGGCTCCTGCACACAGAATGTTTTTTATCTTAACCACTTTCAGACCGGACCATTTTGCTGGCTTAAGACCAGACTACTTTTTGCGATTTGGCACTGCGTCGCTTTAACTGACAATTGCGCGGTCGTGCGACGTGGCTCCCAAACAAAATTGATGTCCTTTTTTCCCCACAAATATAGATTTCTTTTGGTGGTATTTGATCGCCCCTGCAGTTTTTATTTTTTGCGCTATAAACAAAAATAGAGCGACAATTTTGAAAAAAAAATGCAATATGTTTTACTTTTTGCTATAATAAATATCCCCCAAAAATATATAAAAAAACATTTTTTTCCCTCAGTTTAGGCCGATCCGTATTTTTCTACATATTTTTGATAAAAAAAAAATAATTGCAATTAGCGATTGATTGGTTTGCGCAAAAGTTATAGCGTTTACAAAGTAGGGGATAGTTTTATAGCATTTTTATTAATATTTTTTTTTTTACTAGTAATGGCGGCGATCAGTGATTTTTATTGTGACTGCGACATTATGGCGGACACATCGGACATTTTTGACACATTTTTGGGACCATTGTCATTTATACAGCAATCAGTGCTATTTAAATGCCCTGATTCCTGTGTAAATGACACTGGCAGTGAAGGGGTTAACCACTAGGGGGCGGGGAGGGGTTAGGTATGACGTGTGTGTTTTTTTACTGTAGGGGGGTGTGGCTTGGTGTTCGACATCACTGATCGTCTTTCCCGATGACAGGGAACAGACAATCAGTGACAGTCTCACTAGGAAGCACGGGGAGAGGTTTGTTTACACTTACCTCTCCCCGTTCTTCAGCTCTGCGCCCCAATCGTGGGACACCAGTGGCAATCGGGTCCGCGGGTCCCGCGGCCATGGTCACGGAGACCCACGGCTGGGCACTTAAAGAGCAACGCACCTGTATGTTGATGTGCCCAGCCGTGCCATTCTGCCGATGTAAATGTGCAGGAGGCGGTCCTTAAGTGGTTAAAATCTCGTGTTTTATTTCCTATAAAAAATAATAAACATGTTATTCTTACCTGCTATGTTGCAGTGGATTTGCACAGAGCAGCCCTGATCCTCCTTTTCTCGGGTCCCTCTTCTGTGATCCTGGCCCCTCCCTCCTGTTGAGTACCGCCCCACAGCAAGCAGCTTACTATGGGGGCACCCGAGCCGAAACAACTCACTGTGTCTATTCAGACATGAAACCCCAAAAAGGCCCCACCCCCTCTATCCCCTGATTGGCTAGCTGACATTGAGTGACAGCAGCGGCAGCCAATGGAGCCGCTGCTGTGTCTCAACCAATCAGGAGGGAGAGTCTCGGATGGCTGAGACACTCGTGGACATCGCTGGACAGGGAGGGACCTCAGGTAAGTATTAGGGGGGCTGCTGCACACAGAATGCTTGTTATCTTTTATCGGTGCCCATCACTGCCGCCTCATCAGCGTACATCAATGATGGACAAAAATTACCCATTTTAAATTTTAATAACAAAATAAATATATTTTTTTTAAATTCGGTCTTTTTAAAAATTTTTAACAAAAAATAAAAATCGTAGAGGTGATCAAATACCACCAAAAGAAAGCTCTATTTGGGGGAAAAAATGATAAAAAATGTATTTGGGTACAGTGTTGTATGACCGCGCAATTGTCATTCAAAGTGCAACAGCACTGAAAGCTGAAAATTGGTGCCCAGTAAGCAAGTGGTAAAAGTTTGTAAACACACCCTGTTCTTTTTTCTTAATTCTACTACCAATGGACCATGAAGTCCGGCACATGTGATAATTATTCAAGTTATATGAATGGGGGTGTGATTTGCCAAATTGTTGGGATAAAGATGTTAAAACAGTCGCCAACACTGTTTGGTTGCTCACATGTACACTTATACATGAGCATGTGTTTCCACTTGAAAGCAAGAATATTCTTTTTTTGTCTTCTAAAGCATAGTGGCCAGATGAGAAACATATTTATTCCAAAGTAAGTATGTATTCCTAAAAGCTATACATTTGCTTTTAATGAAAGGCTAACCTTTTTTTCTGCAGGTCATCATCACTGCTGCCAACCTCATCACTGGATGAAGAATAATATGACGCCTTCAAGTAAGATCTGCTATTGTCTTTTCCTTTTCCTACAAGGTTGGGGCTCTATAGTAGAAAGAAAAAAGTACAGGTAGAAAATCCTTGAAGGCTTCTTTTTAAACAAAATTCCAATTAATAATAAAGATTCACTGTCAGTGTATTGAACAATATCCTTGGTCGTTACAATGGTTGCTCTAGCCAGTGCCAAGATCTGAGGGATGTTTGTCTTCTACCATTTTGTCCACAGTTTTTTTTTTTTCCAACATACTTATTAAAGTAAAAGGAAGTAAAGAGGAGATGGGGACTGACTACTACATTTTGCTGGAATTCTAACAAAGTGGCCATAACTACTGTGGGGAGTCCAATACAAGATAACCAGCTTGTTGACCTTGCACTGGGCAGCTATTAAGCAACGTATGGGCACATTGTATTCAACCAAATTTTCAGCAAAACCATTAGTAAGCTCACAACTCGCCACTTTCTTACACATTCTGGGACTCCTGGTAACATCTCCCCTTGGAAAGTTCCCATTATAAACTCCACAATGAGTCTTCTAGAGGTTTACTCAGCAATTTAGCGTTTCCGCTTTGTCATGTTGTGTAAGGACCTATGAGAGGTTTGCAGCCGTCCTCTTGGAAAGATCCTATTCAAAACCCCACTGTGATATAGGGCGATTAAACTCCTGTGTAGACATGTGCACAATAGAAAAATTTGTTTAGTTTAGTTTCTGTTCGTTTCCATTGATTCGTAACGATTCGTAATTTCGTCGTGGGTGTTCGTATTCGGACTCGTTCGTATTTTCCTAAGAGTTATTTTTTCATTGATTCGTTTTTCCGTTAGTCTAATTTTCGTTTATTCGAAATTCGTATTTTCGTTATATTTCGTATTCGGACGCATTCGTATTTTAGGAAGAGCTATATTTTCGTTGATTTAAAAAGATTCGTATTTCCTTTAATCTAATTTTCATTGATTCGAAATTCCTATTTTCGTAGATTTAGTTACATTCGTACTTTCGTAAGATTGATTTATTCGTACTTTCGTAAGATTGATTTATTCGTACTTTCGTAACATTGATTTATTCGTACTTTCGTAACATTGTTTTCTTAGATTCGTAATCGGAGCATAATTCATAATTTTATGTAATGTGAATGCTATTTACATGTTTAAGAAACAAAGAATTTCTCTCTCACAAGTCAGAACTTAACTCAAAAATCCACCAAAACAGTGCCACCGACCCAACCACACCCTATCTGGACTCTGGATGGAATATTTCAGAATCAGAACTAACATTCGTTCTTTCGAATTCTCGATCAGCAGAACTTTTGTTATTTTGTATTTTCGTTGTTTTGATTTCCTTTTTCCGAATATTCGTAATTTCGATTTTTTTCGTTCATTTTGATTTTCGTTATTTTTGAATCTTTGTTCGGTATTTTCGTTGTTTCTGTTTTCGTTTTTCAGATTTTCATTCTTTCGTAGTTTCGTTGTTTCTAATTTAATTATTTTGTATTTTCGTTGTTTTTCATATTCGTTCTGTTCGATAGTTTGTTTTTCGTTAGAATTTTTAGTAAACCATTCGTTCATTCGTACGATAACGAATGAACGAAAATAACGAATTTGAACGGAAAACGAATTCGTAACGAAACGTAAACGAATTGCACATGTCTACTCCTGTGGTAGATGTGTTTTTTTTAGTAAGTCATGTTAGTGCAAACTACAGTTCAAGGAGATAGCAACCGACTTTTATTAAACAAACATAAAGAAGACAAAATCTTCCATGTTAGAATTTCTCCCACGCAGCTTCACAAAACCTTAATCAGCAAAACAGGAAAAAGTGCAAAGCCACCTGGCTATGGTTTAGCAGCACCGCTTCTCTACTTACCAGTCCTTCTGACTTTCTTGCTCACTGCTCATCTCTTGGTTCACTCATCCTTGCTTACAGTACTTTGCTGTACAGGCCCACTCCTTGTTCTCTAGATAGGGGTTCTCCTGGCATCCTGGGTTCTCTCACATTTCTGAGACTTACAGATTCCTCCAGTCCCCTACAGTGGCGGTGCGTGCATAGAGGGCGCAGGAGCGCCGCCCCCCCCTCTCCTGCACCGCTCTATCACCAATAGATAGATTCATGCATTGCATGAATCTATCTATTGTCACCGCTGCCGCCCCCTATTCAGGTGTCCGGCCCCTGATCGGGTGCCGGGCATCTGAATTACAGTGGGGGGGGTGTTGCTGGAAGCGCCCCTATTAGAGCTGTAAGCTCTAATAGGGGACCCTATTAGAGCGGTGTGCTCTAATAGGCTTCCCTAAGTGTAAACAGCGGGCGCACGGCTGTGCGTTCGCTGATTACACAGTACTGTGTTAGGGAAGCGAATACATCGCTTCCCTAACACAGACCCGCCTCTCAGCCAATCAGGTTGCCAGGTCTGTTACCTGTCACCTGATTGGCTGAAGTCACAGGCGCTGTGATTGGACGCTAGGCGTCCAATCACCTAGCGTCCAATCACAGCAGAAGAAGACAGGAGGAGCACGGGAGAAGACATCCGACGGAGACATCCGACGGAGACACCGCTCGTCGCCTGACGCCGTCACCAGCTGCACACCGGGACAAGGTAAGTGCAGAGGGCAGGCAGGGGGCACAGTGGCAGCACTTAAGGGGCACAGTGGCAGAACTTGGGGCACAATGGCAGCACTTAAGGGGCACAATGGCAGCACTTAAGGGGCACAGTGGCAGCACTTAAGGGGCACAGTGGCAGAACTTAAGGGGCACAGTGGCAGAACTTGGGGCACAATGGCAGCACTTAAGGGGCACAATGGCAGCACTTAAGGGGCACAATGGCAGCACTTAAGGGGCACAATGGCAGAACTTGGGGCACAATGGCAGAACTTGTGGCAGAACTTGGGGCACAATGGCAGCACTTAAGGGGCACAATGGCAGCACTTAAGGGGCACAATGGCAGCACTTAAGGGGCACAATGGCAGCACTTAAGGGGCACAATGGCAGAACTTGGGGCACAATGGCAGCACTTAAGGGGCACAGTGGCAGCACTTAAGGGGCACAATGGCAGCACTTAAGGGGCACAATGGCAGCACTTATGGGGCACAATGGCAGAACTTGGGGCACAATGGCAGAACTTGGGGCACAATGGCAGAACTTGGGGCACAATGGCAGCACTTAAGGGGCACAGTGGCAGAACTTGGGGCACAGTGGCAGAACTTGGGGCACAGTGGCAGCGTTTGATGGGCACAGTGGCAGCGTTTGATGGGCACAGTGGCAGCACTTGGGGCACAGTGGCAGCGTTTGATGGGCACAGTGGCAGCGTTTAATGGGCACAGTGGCAGCGTTTGATGGCACAGTGAGGCTGTTTGTTTGCGCCCCCCCAAAAATTTTGAGCACCAGCCGCCACTGGTCCCCTAGACTCTCTCCTAGTAGCCTCAACTCTCTCTGTCTCCCAGACTCTCTCAGCTGTCCCTACTCTCTTAGTCCAATCTCCCCAACACAAAGTATTGTCTCTTTAGTACAGCACATTTGCCTCCAAACAGGATCACACACCTGTCATCAAAACAGGAGCACACCTCCCTCCTGGCTGGAGCCCTGAGCTATGCCAAAGCGTTCAGTAAAAGGGCTGTGTGCACTTGGACACACCTTGCTGGTCTTCAACAAGATCTAGACACAGGGTTGGAGACCTTCTCCCTCCAAAAGCACCTTAAAATCTTTTAACTGCAGAGCCCAATCCAGGAATAGAAGAAACACCTGGAGAAAGCTGTACAAACAGTTTTCTCTGGTCATAATCTATACTTCACAATCCTGCACTTTGCATACATGCAAACCTGGTGTCCTTTTTACAATCATTTTCACAGTGGCAGGGCCTAGCACTGTCATACCCACAAAGAAAATTTACTTCTTCTCTTTGTAATGTCTTTGGACCTATGAGAGGTTTGTAGCAGATACTTAATCATCATATATTAGAATCCATATGCCAAGTAGCAGAACTGGGTGCTGGGACATTTTCTTTGTACCACTGTAGTTAAGTGCTCCAGCCATATATACTTGCATCTGGTGCTCTGTCACTACTTATCCATGTACAGAATTGATTGGGCGACTTCGCAAACTCCCTCTACATAGGACTACCTAAATTCCAGATTGCACGCCTACAAGTCGTTCAAAACATGGCAGCAAGACTAGTCACGGGAAAAAAACATGGGAATCCATCTCCCCCTCCCTGAGGATCCTACACTGGCTAACTGTAAAGGATCGAGGGGCGTGGCCAAGATGGCGACCTAGGAGGACGTGTGGGACAGGAGCTCCGCACCTGGAGGCTAATTTATCCGGCTACTGAGACACACATACCCGCTTAAACTGACCTACAAGCACAGGCACTGACTGGGCATGAGAAGAGGTAACGCCGGGACCCCTCGGAAGCGCGCTCCGGCCCAGAAGCCCTCTCAAACACCTTGGGGCCCACGTGTAATGTGTGCGGCAGACATGGCGTCCCAAACAGAGCAAGCGGAGCTGTCCACGCTGGGAACGGACCAATTCAATGCCCTAATGCAGGCAATCACAGGATGCCAAACCTCGCTGACAGCTAAGATTGAGCAGGTGCAGTTGGAGATGGGGCTGGTCAGGAGGGACATGGATAAGGTCCGCGACCGGCTGTCGGAGGCTGAGAGGAGGGTCGGAGACGCCGAGGACACCCTTAGAGAGCATGACTCCTCCATACGAACTCTGCATGTTAAAATGAAGGCGGTGGAATCCCGTGCGGAGGACCAGGAAAATCGGAACAGGAGGAACAACCTCAGGGTGGTGGGACTCCCGGAGGGGGTAGAGGGCCGAGACCCGGTGTCATACACTGAGCAGCTCCTTCGCGCGCTATTCCCGCAGGCGCCATTCTCCCCGCACTTCGTGGTGGAGAGGGCCCATCGGATGCCATCAGTTAGAGGCCCACCTGGGGCTCCGCCGAGGACATTCATATTCAGGTTACTTAACTTCCGTGACCGGGACCTAATACTCAGAGAGGCGAGGAAGCTGGGGGAACTGCGACATGCTAATGCTAAAATCATGCTGTTCCCTGACTATTCTGTGGAGACCCAGAGGCAGAGGCGCACGTTTGACCACGTGAAGGCTCTACTCCGCGCGAGGGGGCTGAAGTATAACATGCTTTTTCCTGCTCGGCTCAAAGTGTTGGACGGAGAAACCTCAAGATTTTTCACCTCCCCTGAAGAGGCCTCGCGCTGGGTGGAATCCCTCCCCAGGGATCGATAGCTGTCTGGAACGAGATCTCTTCTCCCCTTCGACCCTGACACCAGCTGCCTTTACCGCCCTCGGCTGAGGGCTCCTCTCCTCTACGCTCCAGCTGCGGCGCTTTGACTCTACCGGTGATTATAGACAAGACTGCCCTGCCAAAGATCGGGAGGACTATGATAAAGCTCTCATCATTAAGGTAACTACCCTGGGGCCCAGGGGGCGGCAGTACTTTCCACTGATAGCCCTGACGCAATGCACAGGGTCTGGCCGTATTGCACTGGAACGGACCGGATCGGGTGGGAGTCTACGGGGAGGGAGGTTGACCCCTGCTGCTTCATTGCACCGCTCTCCCGCATGGAACTCACATTTCTTGGTTGCTTGATGCATGATGTTTGAGAGCGGGAGGCAAGAACTTGGAACCGATTCCCCCCCCTCCCCCCTGCTTATTCTGAACGGCCCGGAACGATGCCCGTGCGGGTATGGAATTCATACTACCGTACACTGCCCCCTGGGAACGACCCTAAAGAACTGCCGATACTCGGAGGGTCTGCCTGACGGTGAGAGGATGGAGGGGACGATGGGCTTGGGATGGGGAGGGGGGGAGCCCTTACGTGGTCTTGGACCCCCTGTGTACTTTTTATTTTTTCATTTTCTCCTTTTCACTTTTATCTGCCCCCCTCGCTTTCCCTCCTGGAGGCGGGGTGGGGGGGGTTTCCCCCCTCGTTTGGCTTAGGTTGTCCCAATCGTGGGACCAAATTCCTCCTGCAAAGTTGCAAAATTCATAGAACTCATTTGGTATGCCTACATAGCAATGTACTAAGTTTGTGCCCTTAGATAAGTCTAAGAGTTGGGTGCTAATCACCCCATGCAATGTCATATTGATTTCCCATGTGTCTTCTATCCATTCCCTCTGACAACCAGGACTGCGGAGTCCCATACTCACGTAGTTGAGAACTGTGTCCTTGGTGTGCTCTCGGTACACACCGCCCCCATAGGAATATTTCCTTAGATCTATAGTTTCGGGTTAGGTTTGGGTACTCAAGCGCCCTGTGATATGTTTATTATGGCGCGGGGTGGGGTGGGTGGGGAGTTATGTTCGCTGGTTTTGTTCTTGTTTAGTTTTTTCTTTTCTCATTTTTGCTGTCTATATGGTCTTAGACGACCATACACAGACCTACACAATATGCAAATGGTGATGTATGGTATTATGCTTACTTTCCATCTATGTCAACAACGGTATACGACTGACTTGCGGGTGTGGGGGAGGTGTGCCCCCATGGATGGTTGGACTGTGGAATACCCCGACACTTATCCAAGCCTAAATGCTCCATGGCTCCCTTAAAAATTCTATCATGGAACGTGAGGGGGATGAACGATAAAATAAAGCGCTCCTTAGTATTTCACTATGTGCAGAAACATAACCCCCAAATCTGTATATTTCAAGAAACACACCTGCTGGGTGGGAGAGTCATGGGCCTTAAACGTCCCTGGGTGAACCACCACTACCATGACACCTATTCTAGTCACGCCAGGGGTGTCAGCATACTAATCCACAAGTCTCTAGCCTTTGAACTGCTTACGGTTAAACTTGATCCGGATGGACGGTATGTGCTTTTGCACGCTATTGTCGATACGGTGGAGATGGTAATAGTTGGTATATATGCGCCTCCGTCAGCCACTCTCACATTCCTAAGGTCCATTACTACACTACTGGCCCAATTTCCTACGGACAACATACTGGTGGTAGGTGACTTTAACGCGACCCCGAACCCATCCCTAGACAAACTTTCTCCTGACTCTGACACGGACTCGTCCTTATCAAGATGGGCACAAAACTACGGTTTGGTGGAGCATCCCCTGGAGCGTATATATACATGTCACTCCTTGACGCATAATACGCTATCCCGTATAGATCTGATATATGGTAGCGCCGGTATGCTCCCCAAAATCCAGGACATTAGGATGCTTCCCCGTGGTATCTCTGACCACTCCCCCCTACTCTGCTCAATACAGACCATGACTCCTCAGGCAGACAGGATCTGGCGACTATCTAAATTCTGGATCAGTCACCCTACGCTAGAAATAGAGAGATAGCCAAACAGATAGTGCAGTACTGGTTGTTGAATGGGGGTACCACATCGCCTAGTAATGATTGGGAGGCCTCCAAGGCATATACTAGGGGTTGTTACATTTCCTCTATCAATCGGGAACGTAGGAACGATCAGATAATATTGGAGGAGGCGGAGGAGAAAGCCCAGGCACTCGAGGCACGCTTTGCCCAAACGGCTAACCCCATCACGGCTCAGGATGGCATATAGGGAAGTAATGCTGCTCCGAGTGGCAAAGGTCAAAAAAAAACAATTGGTTCAAACACAGCGTATATTTGAACAGGGTGACAAGACTGGGAGGATGTTAGCATGGATATCTAAGGAACAGACCACGATATCCGCTATTCCCCGAATATTGCGGGACGATGGTACGCTGGCGTCGGACCCGGGAGCAGTTAATACCTGCTTTGTAAACTATTACACTAAACTGTACTCCTCCCGAGCGCAATGCACGGACGTGGAACTAGCTAATTACTTAGACTCCGTGACTTTCCCGACCCTAACGCCCCCCGCGAGGGACCTCTTGGATGCCCCGATCTCCACTGAGGAAGTTCGTATAGCGCTAGGCTCACTGCAGGCGGGTAAGACCCCGGGCCTGGACGGTTTGCCACCAGAGTTCTACAAGCAGTATGCTGAGGAACTAGTGCCCAGATTACACAATATGATTACTAAAACGCTGAAGGACAGGGTCCTCCCCCCGTCGATGGCCCAAACCATAATAGTTGTGATCCCTAAGCCTGGGAAGGACCCTCAACTGTGTTCGTCCTACCGACCTATATCCCTTTTAAACTCAGATGCAAAAATCCTGACCAAGATCCTTGCCAGGCGACTAAACGAAGTAATACTCACCCTAATCCACGAAGATCAGTCAGGTTTCATGCCCGGTAAGGGGACGGACATTAATCTTCGAAGGTTATATGCGGTCCTGGCTTCGGGTAGGGGGGACGCCCAGCCTGCGGTGGTAGCCTCTCTCGACGCAGAGAAGGCCTTCGACTCGGTCGAGTGGCCTTATCTGTGGGAGGTCCTCCGCAGGTTCGGTTTTGGCCCAATCTTTATTTCCTGGGTGGAAGCAGTGTATAAGAACCCCACAGCCAGGGTCCGGACAGGTTCGGCTCTCTCACCACCTTTCGCCCTGGGTAGAGGTACAAGACAAGGGTGCCCCCTATCGCCAGGTTTGTTCGCACTAGCCATAGAACCAATGGCGATACTTATAAGGTCCAGCCAGGATATACAGGGTGTCACAATAGGCCCAATACATGAAAAAGTTTCACTATATGCTGACGACACCCTTCTGTACCTCAAAGATGACGGTGTCTCTCTCCAAAAGGCTCTAACAGTCATCAACACCTTTGGGGAATACTCGGGGTTGTGCATTAACTGGGGTAAATCTATATTATTCCCCCTACACTCCGATAATGCCCCACGGCTATCGGATGCACAACTGCAGAGGGTCTCTCAGTTCAGGTACCTGGGGGTTGAAATACACCGGGATCTAGGCAAATTTATCAATCTAAACTTAACCCCGATAGTATCTCACTTGTCACAGAGATGTGCGGTTTGGAGGTCCCTCCCGCTCACACCGGTGGGGCGCGTCAATCTTATTAAGATGACAATACTTCCAAAATTCACGTACATCTTCAGACAGACACCCGTAGCGGTGCCCGTCTCCTTTTTCAAAAAGGTAGATAGTATCCTAACTAATTTCATATGGAAAGGGGCGACACCTAGAATAGCAAAGACAACCCTTCAACTTCCACTTACGCTGGGAGGACTGGCCCTGCCGAATCTCATAAAATATTACTGGGCAGCGGTTTTAGTCACTGTTCAGTGGTGGCTATCCGAACAACTGACCAACCCTGCGTCCGCACTGGAAGCCGCATTGCTGGGCTCTCAGGTGGAGCTCAGGAACCTGGTATTTAGGGGTCCCACATCCAACCCGGAGGTATCCACCCCCATGAAAACCACCCTCAGAGTGTGGGACAAGGTATATACATTGTTGCAGGAACCAGATGTATGGTCCCCCCACACCCCACTGTGGGGTAACCCCCGACTGCCCCACTTCCATTCTATTCCTGATCCGATCATATGGGTCAGGCATGGAATTACACACCTGAGAGATGTGGTCACTGGGGGGCGTCTAGCCTCCTTTGACGACCTAAAAAGAGATAGGGGCCTACCAAACTATATGTTCTTTAGATTCCTCCAGTTGCGCCATGCATACCAAACTCAATTCCCCCGGGCAATAACGCTGCAAATGTCGACTCTAGAGTCTACTCTGAGATCCGCTGAAAAAGGGGGCACACTCTCTACACTCTACAACATGCTGGCGGCTCTGGACACCTCTAAAGTAACACAATTGTATAATAGCTGGCAGGCAGATATCCCTGAACTGGCTGACGATGATTGGGAGGAGGGCATTCAGCAATACTTGCCTTTAATGATCTCTGCTAGGGATAGGTTTGCACAACTGAAATTCCTACACCGTACTCAATACTCACCTGCTCGCCTGGCAAGGATCTATCCTGGTCGCTCAGCAGTGTGCCCCAGGTGTGGCCAGGATGACGCAGGCTTTTTTCATGTTGTCTGGTCTTGTCCCCAAATAGAGGTATTCTGGAGGGAAGTGTTGGCAGATATTAACTCCATAGGGAAAATCAGGGTCCCCTACAGCCCCATCCCCCTCCTGTTAGGGGTCTGCGACTTCCTTGAAGCTCCCCAAAAGAGGAAGCTCTTTGTTTTTTACGCATCCTACTACGCCAGGAAAGCCATTCTTTTGTCTTGGAACCAAACCCAACCCCCCACTAGACAGATATGGATGAAGCTAATTAATGACGCCTTGCCCCTCTACAAGCTGACGTACCTGGGCAGGAACTGCCCGAACAAATTCGATAAAATTTGGGCCCCTTGGGTATCAGCACGTGACCTGACCCTTGACTAAAATGGTCCATCCCATCTGACTCATAAATGACTGGATCGATACACCAGGTGTCATAGGTTTGCCATGGGGTATTCTCCCTTCTCTGTTGGGCTTTGCGCCTCGATCCACTTGCCACCCTACTGTTCGCTATGGACTAGGAAAATTCTGTGATAAAGTGTAATCTCACTCTAAACCACCTGCATACATGTACAAATGTTTTTGTTTCCCTGCTCATGTATGAAATATCTTTGTACCGTGCATAATACTCTGTTGGTCTGTTGAAAAATGAATAAAGTTTATGTTAAAAAAAAAAACTGTAAAGGATCGAATCACATTCAAGACCCTCTGCCTGACCCACAAATGCACACAAGGAGACGCTCCTCAATACTTATGCGAAAAAATAAAACACTACACTCCCAATCGCAACCTCCGATCAACTAACCAAAACCTCCTCCTCATCCCCAAGTCCTGGTATAAATCAAGGGGAGAATGAAGATTTGCAGTCCAAAGACCACGGCTATGGAACGCTCTTCCTACGAACATCCGCTCGGAAGGAAACCATCGGGCCTTTAGGAAAAAACTCAAGACCCACCTCTTCTAAGCCTCGAGGCGATTCAGTTCGCAGTTTCAGCGCTATACAAATCATTCATTCATTTGCCACTGCTGTAATAATTAAAGTCACAGTGCAAAGCATAGGAACGTGCATTGTATTCTAAAGTATAGCAGTCTCTGCTACAATCCCCAAACTATAAAAGAATGTGGCAGGTGACCAAACTTACAAAGGTTCTTGGACTGACACGTCGTTTTTAAAAAAAATATCCTTTGAAAAAGATAGACATTTTAATAAATTAAAATACAAACCAAAATATCCCAAGCATTTTTCATAAAGCCTACCGAAATCTTACGGGAGTCCCGATGCACTTCATTTTCAGCTCTTGCCAACTGCTGGGGATAATTCTGTACAGCATAGTTATCTCTCGGCGACCCTACAACAACATAGAATACACATGAATTTCTTCTGCTTATAACACATTTATAAAACATACTGTACATCAAGTCTGGCAATCATCTTATTTAAACTGTGGAAATGCAATGACAATTGGATGGCTATATTATTCCGGCTTTCAGGTTCATTTCATAGTTCAGACCAACACACTACAATTTACAGGGCTGTTGACAACCCCATGGCCATCATGATTGCACCTTCCCACCCAGATATAATTCATGAGATGTCATTAACCCATAAATTCTGATGATACCTACCCAAACAAAATGCCCTTTGGTAAACTGAGACAGAATTTTATGTAGATGCCCAGGAATAGTTATCAAAATAATTATCAAAAGCTTCTAGGATGAAGTCTTTGGATTTCGGCTGTAGAAGTGAGATTGCTGACTGGTATAAAAGCACACTGTACTGCTGTGTTGTCATTTTCAGCAAATCTGTCAACAGGCCAGTCTATAAAACATTGATTGGCCCTACCATCCTAAAGGTCAACCTGTGTGGTGTGCGAACAAGTCCAGGGCCAAGTGTTCTAATTTATTCATTGAAAATGGTTGTGCAAATGGTTTACCCCCTATGTAGAAGATAATTTTTTTCCTATTATAAAATGTTAATAATTCTGAACTAAAGTGTCTGTGCAACACACATGCACCCTGTCTCCTCCAGATTTTTAAATCCAAAACCACAGATTTTTTTTCTCACTTAAATTTTTACTCCACCAACTCCTATTCCTTTCAATTGTTTTGTCAATTTGTCACAATTCCTCTTACACTTACAGTTATGATCACTAAAGAGGCCTTGACTAGAAATATCTTTAAAGCAAAACTCTGGGCAAAATTTTTTTTCTGTGTAATTGCTTGTGGTTCCATTCCTTTAGCTAGCATGTTGTCCATTTGTTTTCCCAGTCCATATTTTCTGAGACAACGGATGTGCATTATTTAAATAATAGGCTTCCTTGCCTGTAATATCCGTTTTGAAAGATGGTGGCCACTATGCCATGTATTCCCCGGCCACCGGTCTTGTCCCTGTCCTGCTGTAGCTCTTTACAGTGAGCAGTGACACAATTCCTTCCCCGCACTCTGCAGTGGGCAGACCCAGGAGTCAGGTTCCCGATCTAAAACACCCATTGATGCAACATCATTAGAATGACAGCCCATGGACCCCTGGTCTGTCCTGTCCCCTATGAAGTCATGGGAGGTGGGACAGACTGGTAGTCTCCTCCGCTCTCTCAGCGCCCCATGCCTGTGATATGCAGGCTATGTGAATGAGCACTAGGCTCAGTGTAAGCGTGCCCCTCCCCACAGTCACATGTTTTCATTGTACCCACCCACATTCACTACAGTTTCCCTTGGCATGATAGGAACTGTAGTTTCTAAACACTGTAACATGAAAGGGCAGGATCCAACGTGATCCCTGAATTTCCACCTCCTTCTAGAGCTGTCAGAAGCTGGGATTGTTTTTAATTACAGCAATGAAGTCATGAATATTGTATTACCATATATACTCGAGTATAAGCCGAGTTTTTCAGCCAATTTTTTTGTGCTGAAAATGCCCCCCTCGGCTTATACTCGAGTCAAGCATTTTTCTGCAGCAGAAAATGACATTTTGCGAACCAACTTTGGGGTCCCATATCTCGGGGTCACTTGGTGCTAGGAACCCAAAATTTGGTGTGCAAACCCAGTGGAACCTGCTCCATAACATAACCTAGCATCAAGTGGCCCCGAGATACGTGCTTGACATTTTCCAAACCGAATTTGGGGCCCCCTATTTTGGGAGCCACTTAGTGCTAGCAACCCACAGGTTCCACTGGGTTTGCACACCAAATTATGGGTTCCTAGCACCAAGTGGCCCTGAGATACAGGGCCCCAAAGTCGGACAATTGTGTTCATCTGTAGCAATGTCCTTTCAGGACTCTTTGGGTCCAGAAATTTTGGCTGCAGCTAGGGAGCATCTAGGAACCCTTAACTACAGAGTTTGGGGGACCTGTGGCTGCCAATGTGCACAGTGAGGCATGCAAATGGGCACAGTGAGGCTGAAAATGGGCACTGTTGACCCTCTTTTCCACTTACAGTAGCTGCGCATTTCTCCCCCTAGGCTTATACTCGAGTCAATAAGTTCCCAGTTTTTTGTGGTAAAATTAGGTGCCTCGGCTTATATTTGGGTCGGCTTATCCTCTAGTATATACGGTATACTTTTCCTCTTAAAGAGGAAGTAAAGCCTCTTGAAAAAAAAAAAAAGACACCCTGCAAGGCAAAGGCATAATGAGCTAGTATGCATAGCATACTAGCTCATTATGAAAAACTTACCTGAAAACGAAGCCCCTGAAGCCGTCCTTATCCTCGATCTTCTTCGCCGCCATCCAGGGCCGGAGTGACTTCCGGGTCTCGCCGCTCCATCGCTATCATTCGCTGGAGCGGTGATGACGTCACTCCCGCGCATGCGCACGAGATCGGCATATCGCCGTGATCTCGGCATCTTCAGTGCGCCCTCAGTGCGCCGTAGACAGCGATGCCTTTTCATCGCTAAATATCTCCTAAACCATGTAGGTTTAGGAGATATTTATTGGACCTACAGGTAAGCCTTTATCTAGGCTTACCTGTAGGCCAAAGTCATATGGAAGGGTTTACTTCCACTTTAAACTGTGAGTAATATATTTATAAACCTAACAGTTTATTGCTTTATATAGGTTGGTGTACTTGATTTTTGCTGGCATCCCGAAGTTCTTTAAAGCTACAGAATTTTCTTGAAAGGTTACAGTAATCATTAGCACAAAAGACATTTCACAATTGGGGCTTTACATACATTTGAAGTAGAAAATGGTCTTGACTTGAAATTACACACTGTTTAAGAGATCAGGAACCTAGTAATTAATTATAAAACAGGTACCTAAACATGGATAAATCAAAATAAAAAAGTAATCTGCCAAAACAAAGACTGTGCAGTTGCTTAACATCGCTTAACATCGCTTATTTGCGATATACAGCAGCAAGCTAAATGATCCCATATATCACTACATTTTTTTTTAGTATACTGTATGCAAGTACAACATAGAGTTAAAGTTTCCTGCAACTGTACTGTAATATTATTGATGAAAGTAGTAGGCTTAAGAGCAGAAATCCCAGTGGATAAATAATTTCCAGCAGTACATGCCAGTGGGACAAGTGTGAGTTGGAGAGCACTTTACTGAAATGCTAGCAATGTAACTTTAATAATAAGAAAGAATTATGTTTATATAAAGACAATGAGCAAGTTAAAATGTACGAGTTGTGGGACTTAGCAGAAATCCCCTGGAAGCCTCTCCAATTCAGCACTTTTTCCACTGTAAATCTGTTTATCTCCTTGCGAAGGCAGCAATGGTATGGAGCAAGTTCTATCGATTTGCAAGCATCAATTATTTTTAAACCTTCTCCATTTGCTAGCAATGTACAGTACATTACTTTGTGCTAAATTGCATCTTTTAAGTATTCTAAAGAACTGAAACAAAGTTAAAATTAATGCAATTGTGGCTCATGCTTAAAAGAGCAATAATCTGCTTCTTAGATCTTTTATCTAAAGAAACATAAGCTTGAAGGTGTCCATGCAACATTCTACACTTGAATAAGTTGTCTACTTCTGGGCAGCTATACTTATCCTAAGGCTCTTTTCATCATATTTAATCATAAACTCATACTCCTGTTCTTATGTAAGAAAAAAATAAATAAAATAAATAATAAAAAAAAAAAAAAATCGATGTGCATACACCGGGGTCCTCCATTTTCAGTCTTTTGCATTATTATTATTACTGTTATTTAAAATTATTATTACTGTTATTTCAAATACTTTCTTAAACAGAGTCATAGATTATTTTTACTAGGGGGGAGGGGGAGTCAGCCTTGGGCACCCAGAGGAAAACAATTCAGTTGCGCATGACATGGAAAATTGTGGGTGTGCAAAACAATAGATGGGGCCTACAATTTTAGCCTAGAGGGCGTGGACAAGCACAGCATGTGAGCAGATGTGTCTCATGGAGCTTCTGCTACTATTCCTTGTACTGATTCTTCCACCAGCAATGATATACCTGCACAGTGCACACAGCCATCAAGTGCTTTCTGGAGTCTCCATGATAACATGCAAAAACAAGGAGGAAGCTGCTGCCCTGGAGGCCCAAAAGGGCGCCCAGCCTGCTCTCCCTTGTGCACACCATGTAGCACAGAGAAGCCCAAGGATCCTGTTAGTAAATCGGGTAAGACACCCCGGCCTGGTGAGAAGGAGGCATCACAGGATATGCTGTTTGATACCCAGGAGCATCCAAACTCACAGGAACAGTAATTCTTTGAGGACTATGAGACATTTCAGGAAATATTGCAAGAGGTGCCATTAGCTTCATGTTCCTTGTCAAGGTCAGATAACATAGCAGCATTGGAAGATTGGATGCAGGGTGATGAGGCTGACATAGTTCAACATATTGCACAACCCACACTGGGTGAAAGCCTCCAGGGGTTTCATAAATGTATTTTATCTGTTCATATGGCTAGAGATTAGTTAGTAAGGCTGATGGAGGAAGTGTCCCTATTAGGATTTGCAAAAAATTCGGAAATGCACTACAGCAATGAGAGTCATATTAGTGATCTGAAAGACAAGCTGCCTCCCCTAATTAGTGAGACTCATTCCACTACAGTCAGCTAAAGCCATCAGTATAAGGAATTGGGAACAGACTACACTGTAACAATGTCCAGGTTGTGGGCATCCCAGAGCGCTCCAAATCAGAGATCTCACTGATTTTGTGAAAAAATAACTGTTGGAGATTTTTGGAAGGGACGCATTTACGCCTGTGTTCTTGATGGAATGGGCCCATAGAACACCAACTCACCGCTGCCACATAGTAACCCTCACAGACCCCTCTAGACCCTTCTGCCATGTTAACACGTCTCCTTAACTAAATAGACAAATAAATTGTCCTATGTCTGGCCAAAGAGTAGCCTGATATTAAATTTAATGGGGTGAAATCTCCACCTGCAATATACAACATTTATCTTGCTCAGTTGTGGATTACAGCAGGTGCCAACCCCTGTTCATTGATACTTTGGATGCCTCCACCTGGCTAGATGCCAATGTGAGCAACAACCTAGAGTGGCAATTCTCTCCTTATTCTCTCCTGTCCTCCCACTCTGAACTGTTCCTGTATAGTACCATGCTGTGTTTCTTCTTTAGCTGAGGACCATACCTATTCTGTTTTGGTAAAGTACTTGCTTTATTTCTGTGTTTAATTTTTGCTCCCTGATGCACTTAATGTGTTGCACTACTCCCAGCACCATGCTTAGTATGCTGTATGCACTGTTGGCTCTTCTGGGATTCCCTGTGCTACCTTTCTCTGGGTTGGCATACTGGAGTGTACCAAGACATGTTAGCTGTTTCCCTGGTTGGGATCCAAGTACTGTTGCACCTTTGTGTCTTTGTTTCTAACTCTACAATTGTTTGAGTGAAGTGGATTCAAAATATGCTCAACTACAGGACTCCCTTGTGGTGTACCTCTGCCTGGTCTTCCATGTGTGAGTCCTTTAGATTTTGCCTTCATAGCACCACTTGAAGTGGAGGTATTCTGAATGAATGGGAATTGCTTGCATTTTCACACTTTTTGGCACATTCCACCACCTTTCCCCTGTGGAGTTATATCTTATAATTACATAGCCCTTTTAAGAGAACTACGATTATTACGGCCTTACGCAAATACCAATGACTTATCTGTGGACTTCAGGAAACAGCTCACGAAGGACACTGAATTTTATGAGATATTCCTGGTTGACCCAGGCTTATCATTCCGTGTTCACGAGGTGTGAGCATTTTGATACATAGGTCTTTAGACTTCCAAGAATTTGCATCTGGTATAGTTACGGAAGGCAGATATGTTTTCCTTTACTGTCGAATACACATGCTTACTTGTATACTGGCTATGGTATATATTCCCCCACCTTTTGTTGCCACTATGCTACAACAAGTTATTTTCTGTTTGTTCGATAAACCTAACATACCGTTATTGTTAATGGGTGACTTAAATGGGTATTTGTGTCCTCAACTGATAAACATCTTCCTGCTTCTACAGCTTTCCAGTATAAAGGAACTTCCTTATCCAGATATCTCAGTGAGGTCGGATGAGTTAATTTTTGGAGAAATAGATATCCATATGAGTCAGTTTTCCTTGTTCTCTAGTTCCTAGTTAGGATTAATCTATGCTTGTGCCCCACTAAAATGTAAATTTTTTCATACACATTTTATATTTTCAGATCACTCCCCTCTGGTGGTGTTGATAATTGCTAAGGTCCAAACTACTTTACCAGGAGTCCCATAGAAACTAAAAGCCTTCTGGATAAACTTATTTCCTTTACATGATTTGATTAAGAAACATATTACAGAATACTTTGCAATGCATGCACAATAACAAGACCCCCTTGCTATGCTGGAAAGCCTTAGCCCCCATACACACGGTCGGAAATTCCGACAGAAAATGTTCGATCGGACCATGTTGTCGGAAAATCTGCCCGTGTGTGGGCTCCATCAGACTTTTTGATGGAAAAAATTTGAGATCCTGCTCTCCAATTTCTCCGATCAGACTTTTTCCGATTGTGTGTAGAGAATTCCGACGGACAAAGTGCCACGCATGCTCAGATCAAATTACGAGACCAAAGCTATTGGCTACTAGCCTCTATGTAGTTCCGTCGTACGCAACGAACTTCACCACATTCAGAATGATCGAATTTTCCGACAACTTTGTCCGACCGTGTGTATGCAACACCAGTGTCGGACAAAATCTGTCAGAAAAAATCTGACGGATTTTGTGGTCGGAATTTCCGACCATGTGTACGGGGGCTAAAAGGGTTCCTTAATGGTTTATTTATTTCCAACAGCACTGCTGTCAAAAATGCAACCAGGGGGCAGGAGTCTCCGTTGGCCCATCTGATACAAAACCTTGAGTGGGAAGATACATCTTACCCTTCAGATTCTGCTAGAGAGGCTTGGTTCTCCACCCAGTATGTTCTTGACTTTGTGGCCAATTCCTCTGCAGAATGCATTATTTCAAGATAGCCTACTATGGTATGGTAACATTTAATACATTTTACCTGATAAAAGAAAAAAAAACCTACTCATTACCTAAAGATATTCTTTAACCGCTTCCCGACCGGCGCACGCCGATGTACATCGGCAGAATGGCACGGACAGGCATAAGGGCGTATACAGTGGTGTGAAAAAGTGTTTGCCCCCTTCCTCATTTCCTGTTCCTTTGCATGTTTGTCACACTTAAGTGTTTCGGAACATCAAACCAATTTAAACAATAGTCAAGGACAACACAAGTAAACACAAAATGCAATTTGTAAATGAAGGTGTTTATTATTAAAGGTGAAAAAAAATCCAAACCATCATGGCCCTGTGTGAAAAAGTGATTGCCCCCTAAACCTAATAACTGGTTGGGCCACCCTTAGCAGCAACAACTGCAACCAAGCGTTTGCGATAACGTGCAATGAGGCTTTTACAGCGTCCTGGAGGAATTTTGGCCCACTCATCTTTGCAGAATTGTCCTAATTCAGTTACATTAGAGGGTTTTCGAGCATGAACGGCCTTTTTAAGGTCATACCACAACATCTCAATAGGATTCAGGTCAGGACTTTGGCTAGGCCACTCCAAAGTCTTCATTTTGTTTTTCTTCAGCCATTCGGTGGTGGACTTGCTGGTGTGTTTAGGATCATTGTCCTGCTGCAGAACCCAAGTTCGTTTCAGCTTGAGTACACGAACAGATGGTCGGACATTCTCCTTCAGGATCTCTTGGTAGACAGCAGAATTCATAGTTCCTTTTATCACGGCAAGTCTTCCAGGTCCTGAAGCAGCAAAACAGCCCCAGACCATCACACTACCACCACCATATTTTACTGTTGGTATAATGTTCTTTTTCTGAAATGCAGTGTTCCTTCTACGCCAGATATACTTGGACACACACCTTCCAAAGAGTTCCACTTTTGTCTCATCGGTCCACAGAATGTTGTCCCAAAAGTCTTGGGGATCATCAAGATGTGTTGTGGAGAAATTGAGACGAGCTTTGATGTTCTTTTTGCTCAGCAGTGGTTTTCTCCTTGGAACTCTGCCATGCAGGCCATTTTTGCCCAGTCTTTTCCTGATGGTGGAGGCATGAACGCTGACCTTAACTGAGGCAAGTGAGGCCTGCAGTTCCTTGGACGTTGTTGTGGGGTCTTTTGTGACCTCTTGGATGAGTCGTCGCTGCGCTCTTGGGGTAATTTTGGGCGGCCGGCCACTCCTGGGAAGGTTCACCACTGTTCCATGTCTTCGCTATTTGTGGATAATGGCTCTCACTGTGGTTCGCTGGATTCCCAAAGCTTTGGAAATGGCTTTATAACCCTTTCCAGACTGATAGATCTCAATTACTTTCTTTCTCAATTGTTCCTGAATTTCTTTGGGTCTCGGCATGATGTGTAGCTTTTAAGGATCTTCTGGTGGACCTTACTGTGTCAAGCAGCTCCTATTTAAGTGATGCCTTGATTGTGAACAGGTGTGGCAATAATCAGGCCTGGGTGTGGCTAGAGAAATTGAACTCAGGTGTGGACAACCACAGTTATAGTATGTTTTAACAAGGGGGGCAATCACTTTTTCACACAGGGCCATGATGGTTTGGATTTTTTTTCACCTTTAATAATAAACACCTTCATTTACAAATTGCATTTTGTGTTTACTTGTGTTGTCCTTGACTATTGTTTAAATTGGTTTGATGTTCCGAAACACTTAAGTGTGACAAACATGCAAAGGAACAGGAAATGAGGAAGGGGGCAAACACTTTTTCACACCACTGTATATAAGTCCCTTTTTAAATGCTGCCGTGCCATCGGGAGCGTGCCGGGAGCGGCGTGCTCCCGCGCCGGTCGGGACCCCCGTGAGGCCGGTCGCGGGTCCCGCGGACTCGATCGCCGCGGGGACACCCGCGATCGTCTCACGGGAAGGCTGAACGGGGAGATGCGGAAATAAACAGGATCTCCCCGTTCTGCCTAGCAACTAGTGACGCCGATCTCTGCTTCCTGTGATTGGAGCAGAGATCAGCATTGACTAGCTGACAGCCACGCCCCCCCACAGTAAGAAACACACCCCTAGGCATACTTAACCCCTACACTGCCACCTAGAGGTTAACCCCTTCACTGCCAGTGTCATTTATACAGGAATCAATGCATTTAAATAGCATTGATTGCTGTATAAATGACAATGGTCCCAAAAATGTGTCAAAAATGTCCAATGTGTCTGCCATAATGTCGCAGTCACAATAAACATCGCTGATCGCCGCCATTACTAAAAAAAAATGATTAATAAAAATGCTATAAAACTATCCTATCTTGTAAACGCTATGACTTCTGCGCAAACCAATCAATAATCGCTTATTGCGATTTTTTTTACCAAAAATATGTAGAAGAATACGTATCGGCCTAAACTGAGGAAAAAAAATATGTTTTTTAATATATTTTTGGGGGATATTTATTACAGCAAAAAGTAAAAAATATTGCGTTTTTTTTTTGTTTATAGCGCAAAAAATAAAAACAGCAGGGGCGATCAAATACCACCAAAAGAAAGCTATATTTGTGGGGAAAAAAAGGACGTAAATTTTGTTTGGGAGCCACTTCGCACGACCGGGCAATTGTCAGTTAAAGCGAGGCAGTGCCGAATCGCAAAAAGGGGCCTGGTCCTTTGGCTGCAAATTGGTCCGGTCTGAAAGTGGTTATTTACTGTTCCACAAGCAAGATTCTAACAGGGTCTGTAACACACTGAGTGCAAAGATAAGGAGTTTGTAACAGACAGGTCAGTAAAGCACAATAAAAAATGACCTCCCTCCCAAAGAAAAGATCCCCCCACCAAGATCTCTCCACTTCCACTATTAAATATAGTTTTCTTTTAACTTTTATGCACACAGAGAGCCCCTTATACCTTAAAGAGTAACTCCACTTTTGTTGAGAAAAAAAACAATCACCTCTGCGTGATCTATGTACATTTCAAGAACTTAAACAAATTTTGTTGCAGAGTCCTACCTGTTTCTGTTCCTAAGAAAAAGCTGTATGTTTTACTAACATCCTTGAAATACTGATTTCTGAATGGGTGTGTCTGTGTCCAATATAATCAGCTGATGCACTGACAGTTCTAATGAAGAAATTTGCAGTGTCTGCATCACTTTAGAGGCAATTAACTTTAAGTGAGCATCTCACCAAAAATATAATTCCTAATGCAGAGGATACCTAAAATTTGACTTGTACCTTAATGCAGACTTCTGGGAAAATCAGTGAGCAAATCATATGTAGCGGCAACACTTTTACAAAGTGCACGCTATGTGGAAATTTAGTTTTTCTCCTCAGAATAGTAATGGGGTTCTGAGGGTTAATTGTGCAGGTTTAACTTTGGCATCAGTTTGGCTGGGCTGTACTAGGGTTCTGCCTGATCATCTGTACAGTTAGGTACACATGACAGGCCCAGAACCAGGCCTGGTTGGACGTTTTGGGTATCAACATTCCCCGGAGCCAATCAGTGGGTGCATCTGGCCCCGCTGAGGAGTCTGGGGAAGGGTACTTGAGGTGCTGAAGTCACGTGTTCAGCAGGTTCGGCTGGATTTGCCTGTTCCTGTATCTGGACCGCGCTAGCCCCGCTAAAGGGTCCCGGGCCCAGGAGCGCTTGCTGTCCCGCAACATGGTTCTTCTGACTAGCCCCACAGACCCGCTTGGTCTGGGGCAAAGGATCCATCTGTTCCCGAGTCTCAAAACCGACTGGTCCGAGGCGCAGTAACTGAGGGAGGATTCAAGGCGTCCGGGTGTGCTCTCAACTTGGAGGGGCATCGCAGCTAGTGTAAGCGTCTGGGGGAGGACTCTTCGGAGGAGGGTCAACAAGCTGGCATCCCAAGAAGTGCCTGGTTACTGGGTTGTTAAGGACATTAACGAATCCACAGTTTCGCAGTACTGCCAAGGAGACAGAAAACGTTTCAGGTACTGAGAAAAGGTTCCCAATTCATTCTTGGTTGAGACTTTATTCTTGATCAGAGACTTTGCAAGTTCCGGATCAAAGTGCTGACTGCCATAATCTCTGGCTAGAGATTGTTCAGCTTTGAATCGCCCAGCTGCTTCTCTCTGGGTTTTGTATTAGAGACTTTCAAATTGTCAGCAGTTCAAGGTACCTAAGATTCTTCACCCTTGCCCTCTGTTTCCATACGAGACTGTGTTTGTTGGATGTTACCCCTGTAAATAAAAACCTTTCTAAAGGACTTTTATGGTGTCAGCGTCCGAAGTTGTTGGGTAGTAACCCTGGGAACCCTTAGACCTGGAAGAACAAGCCAAGCGGAGGTAACCGGTAAGCCCAAAAGTCAAGGCCGCCCCATCGAAGGGGTTATGGCCGCTACACATACAAGCAGGAAATTACATTTCTGGGGAAGCTTTGTTTTCCAGAAGGCCTCCAAGTTACCATATAGCACTGAATTTTACAGAAGCTGCAGATTGAAAAGGAAAGATCATTTTCCATAAGATTAATTTATATATATTTTTTTATTTCAAGGTATATGACACACTGACTGCTTTAGGGGGCAGTGGTAGCCAACTGCATTAGATCATTACTGCATCTGTCATGCGTCACTCTATTTGAATGGCAGCCACTGAAGCAATGTCACTTTTAATTGCAATATAAGACTTGTGATTTAAAAGGAATTGTCACTTTTAAATTAAATCACTCGGGGTAAAGTTTGATGTCTAATCTGTCACCCAGCCTCAGTGTCCAGACAAGTAACTCTAATACACACAAAAAAGGCAAAGTAACTAAAATAAAATTTGTTGTTACTGACTATTTATACAGCCAACACTATGGGGGTTATTTACGAAAGGCAAATCCACTTTGCACTGCAAGTGCACTTGGAAGTGCAGTCACTGTAAATCTGAGGGGAAGATCAGAAATGAGGGGAAGCTCTGCTGATTTTATCATCCAATCATGTGCAAGCTAAAATGCTGTTTTTTATTTTCCTTGCATGTCCCCCTCAGATCTAAATTGACTGCACTTCCAAGTGCACTTGTAGGGCAAAGCGGATTTGCCTTTCGTAAATAACCCCCTATAAGTCCTGTAGATTAAATTTTTCTTACAACCTGCCAAAAATATTACCAATATCTGCAAAAACATAATCAAAATCAATGTTCAGAATACTGAGGGCCAAAGACACTTTTGAGATGCAGTGTGTTGCAGTAATGTGGGCATTACGTTCAATAGCAAGTTATTGTGCTATTTATTTTGAATGGAACCCCAATACACTAAAGTAATGCAGCACTGATGCACTACCATGCAGTGTAGCATATTTTCTATGGCAGTGCACCACATGTGCCTTTTTTGGCCTGTTTGTGTGCATTTGGCAGCCTAATCAAAATGAGCTTCGGAAGTAAATCAGTTAAAAACCCAGAGATGACCATCCACGGAGGTCTTACACACGATCGGAAATTTCGCTAGCAAAAGTCTGACGAGAGCTTTTGGTTGGAAAATGCGATTGTGTGTATGCTCCATCTGACTTTTGCTGGCGGAATTTTGGCCAGCAAAAGATTGTGAGCATGTTCTCAATTTTTCAGTCGGAAAAAGTTCAGATCGGAAATTCCCATCGTCTGTACAAATTCCGAGGTGCAAAATTAATACGCATGTTCGGAAACAATTTGACGCATGCTCGGAAGCATTGAACTTTATTTTCTATGCTGGTCGTAGTGTTGTACGTCACCGCCTTCTTGACGGTCGAAAGTTCAGAGAACTTTTGTGTGACTGTGTGTATGCAAGCCAAGTCGGAAAAAACATCCAAGTTTTTTCCCACGGAAAATCTGCTCGTGTGTACGCAGCATTAGGTCAGATTCACACTGTTTTATTGCGGTGATGCATGCATGTTAACATGCACTGCATTAGGGCAGCCCCATTCATTTTGAATGGGATGTCAATGCAAACCATCAAAAGCAAAGCTCTTTTCTGGAAATGCAATATATGGCCATACAGATGCATTGCTGTAGTGCCCTGGGGTACTATTCAAAATAAATGACACCTTAGTGTCCCGATACACATAACATCATAGCTCCCAACTGTCCCTGATTTCGAGGGAATTTGAGCAATATCCCTCTGTTCCTCATTCCCGCATTAAGAGGATCGTCTCCGATTCGCTGCACTTTGTTTCCGAAGTAACCGGATAACTTGGATATGGCTATTAATGCGTATGCGCAGGATTATGGACAGGGAAAGCTACTGCAGGTGGAACTAAATTGCAAGACAGATGCGGAAGACCGAAGTAAGTATGGCGCTGGCGAACAGCAAGCAGGAGCGTTTCAAAAATAATGTTTTATGACAGTAAGAAAGATTTTTGAGCATACTCTTAGTGCCATGTTCATTGTAAATAACTAGTTAGATTTCAATATTGTTTAAATCATGTATGATTAGGGGAGTTTACTACAGCTTTAAAGCTTGATACTGATGAATTCTTGATTAAAACAAATTTGTCAAAGACCTGGGCAATTCAAACTGAAAATGAACAAATGTATATCTTTAGAAACTGAGCAATATGTGCAAATCCACTATCAGCAAGTTAAACTTAGTCCCAAGACCAGTAACCTCCAAAGCTCATCTTCCATAGAGATTAATAAACATATTTAAAATTATGCAAAATAGCAATTAAACATGTGTTTGGCACAGGAAGCAATGCAGATCAAACCTTCTCTACCCTAAATCCCCAAAAAACGACTGGACAAAATACACTCATTGCTATAAAAACACAGCACCAACACAGCCTAGGAACTTCTGTCAGTATCCCATGTTGGCACTCCTGTTTGCATGAAAATGCTTGGAGGTGTGTTGGACAAATGTCTGTGCATGCAGGCGAAAGTGGGCATGCCTCTTATTCCAGAACTGACACCAAACATCCAATTTAAAGAAAGAAGCAGTGACAGATGGTTGCTAGGTAAACTACAGCTTGTCTGCGAACCCTGTGTTTTTTTGGATCCTGATCTTGTGCTTATCCTGATTTCCTGTTACCGACTTGACCTGCCTTGGAATTACCTCTGGCTGATTCCTAGTTGTGACCCCAGCTTGTTTAAAGACTTTGTTCCTACTGATAAACTTTGTATGACCTTGGATTTGGCTCCTGATCACTCCATTATCTCCAATCCTACTGATCACCCATGTATGACCTTGGCTTGGCTCCTGACCTCAAATCTCTCATTTACATTCTACTGATCACACGTGTATGACCACAGCTTGGCCTCGACACCACTACCCTCCAGTTCTTCCTTGCTGGCCCTATCCTACATGTCTGCATCCTGCCCCTTGCTGGGCCTGATTTGCTTCTCTACAGTGTTTCCCCATGATCCCACAGAGACTCTAATCTTCTGACCACTTCCAGGAGCAGCCACAGGCTAACTGGACTTTTGGGATCCGTGTTTCTCTGTGCTGTGCACTCCCTGTTACCACTTCCAGGGATGTTCGGCCCAGAGCTGCAAGGGAAGCCCTCTTATCACTTTGGCATCTAATCAGGTATGTGACAAATGTCCCTGATAAGATGTTAGCACACCAACTGCACTTATAGTGGGGAATGTTAAGGATTTATGTATAAAAGATAAACTGTTCCTCCTTTGAAAATGCATGTACATTTTAATGGAGCAAAACAGAACATTCTTAGGCTATATTTGCAGACTTAATGTGTGAATAGGGAAAATAATGCATTATGGCCACTAGATGGAGCTGAGGAGAATACTTATGTGCTATGATAGTCAATGCCATCTAGTGCTCCAATGCTAGATGCATGGTGTGCCACTACTTATATTGGCATGGGGTGGGGGCTATCCGGTGACATCAGGTGGAGGCCCCACCCCCTTGTGATGTCACTGCCCCTTCATGCCGCATGCAGTGATGTCACAAGGGGCAGGGCTTCCATGTGACATCACTGGATGGTCCCGTCCCATGCCAATATAAGTAGTGGCACACAACACACCTAGCATTAGAGCGGGAGAGAGCATCGATTCAATATCGGAGGAAGAACAGAGAGAAGACAGCACAAACCCGCTATTGTCCGCCTCCGCTATTGTCCGATTCTGCAGGCGGAGGAAAACCCTATTTTTTCATCCGTCTGCAGAGCGGATCGGATGAACGCGGACAGACGGTCCGTGTTAATCCGATCCCCCATAGAGGAGAGCGGTGAACTGACAGGGCGGTCATCAGCCGGCTCAGCAGGGAACAGCTGTGCGATCCCCGCTGAGCAGCGGATCTTCACAGGGCGGATCAATACGGATCCGCCCCATGTGAAAGGGGCCTAAGGGGGAAGGGGCAATTAGGAGATGTTAAAAAATATGTATCTCATCCACCTGTTTTTACTGCCCCCACCTCCAAACCCAAATGTTAACTTAGCCTAAGACTGCTAAAGGCACCTTTTGCATGGGCTTTTTGATCCGTTCTGCCTGTCAGTTTTTCAGGCATACCTGATCGGAGGTTCAGTGCAGGTCTATGGGGAGGTGGATGTATATTAATTTGTATCCGTTTACATTTGCCGATCTTCAAATCCCTCCAGGTCCAGACAATAAAAAAGGAAAAGGTCCTTCTCCATTGTTCTAGACCAGGGTTGCTCAACCACTTTGGTCTGGTAACCGGTCACAAGCCACAATGAAATTAAATGGTTTAGAATTTAGAATTTTAGATTTTGAATAGCATAATGAACATTTTCCTCCTGCAGCCACTGAATGTCGGCAGTTGTAGGAGGAAATAAAGAGGATTGGTTCTTGTATATGCCGTCCCTCCTGTCCATGTGTAAAACAGAATGTGACAGGGAGGCCGCACATGCCCCGTGGAGCATGGGTTGGGGTCACCATTGTGACCAATGGCGCTACATCAGTGGTTGGGTGTGTGGTAAAAACATGTCTCAACTATGGGGTTTTACTGCCCCCCAAACCGCAAAATTAGTTCTTACTGCCCCGAGCCCTCTATAAGGCTGCTTTCATACTAATTCCACTGCAGGTGAAGCAGTGCACCTGTGTCTTTCCTGATGGTTAACTGCGCTTTGCCATAGACTTCTATTATATCCTGCAGGTAGGGTTGCCAGCTCATCCCTTTAAAACCAAACACATATTAAATTACACAGGTTCTCTGGCTGATTAAGCTGGTAATTAAACTCACTTGGTGCCTGATCTACAATAAATTAGCCTCAGAACCTGTGTAATTTATGTGTTTTGGTTTAGGGCTAGGTTCACACTGCTGTGTGGAGCAGCTCACAGCAGGGGTCTGGTGTGTCCCCGTTCATCGTTTCTGGTCCGATTTCAGTCTGAATTTTTTGCCGAATTTCGAAACAGACCAGAAGATGCACAGGACTCCTGTGCAATTCGCTCTGCAGTCATCTCAGGGCTGTGTAAACTGTCTCAATTGAGAGGCGGTCACAGGCTCCAGACATGCGAATTAGATGCAGATAAATCAAATTCCTAATAGTGTGAACCCAGCCTAAAGGGATGAGGTGGCAACCCTACCTGCAGGTGTGGTGCACGGTCAGTGAGAGCACCAAAACTCCTGTAATCAGTTTAAGGTTGAGTGCCCCTGTTCTAGACCTAAACGTGCCGCAGGCCACAGGTTGAGCACCCCTGTTCTAGACCTAAACATGAGGGATCAAAGGTAACCTGATGTACATATACAAACACTTCCTGCTGCCATTCAGCAATCGTAGGTCAACCACAGCCCACTGTTAAAGCAGTGTTCCACCCAAAAGTCGAACTTCCGCTTATTTGTCTCCTCCGGCCCCTCAGATGCCACATTTAGCACCTTTCAGGGGGGATGGGGACCTGTTTTTTTGACAGGTATCCTGTCCCCACTTCCGTCGGACCTTGTCGCAGCGAGGTATGTCAGAAGTCTGGCGCCCTCCTCTTTTCTCTGCCGCCAAACCAATTGGAATGCACAGTGCACTTCGCGCATGTCCAGTAGGGAACCAGGCGTGAAGCCAAAAGCCTGCACTGCCGGGTTCTCTTACCGGCAATAACGGCGGCTGCACCTGGTAGCCGATCTGAAGATCGGCTGAGATGCCGACATTGCTGGGCCCCCTCTACAGCTAAGTGTCCATATATTAAAAGTCAGCCGCTGCAGCATTTGTAGCTGCTGACTTTCAATTTTTCGTGGGGTGGGCGGACCTCCGCTTTAAAATGGGAACAAAAACTGAATGGACGTGAATGTCACAAAACCGACAGCTGTCCCAATCTGCTCCAATTCTTACAGATCTCCTGCTGAACAAGGCAAGAGCGTGTTTGTCTGACACTCCAGCCATCTTCTAGGCAGCCAGTGCTGCAAGATACCACTATACTATGAATGTGAATGTGAATATCCCTGTAATTCCCTTATTTTTTCAGCAGTCAGATTATTTGAGCTGCTGGGATGACAAATAAATGGAGCTGTCATTCAGACGATATACACTTTTTTTTTACTATTTTTTTTTTTTTTTAATAGGACAGAAATGCATCTAATTTTACATGCCCATTTCTGTGCTTACCTCTCCGGTCCAATTTTTACAATCAGAAATCAATCTCATCATCCATGCATAATAGGCCCATTGAATTAGAAGCATGTTCATGCAGACAAATCAGTTTCACTAGTTCATACAAAGGTACAAAATCCCAGATTATTCAGAATTCAGCACCTTAGATAAACCTGGCAAATTCCCTTAAGCAAATATACTAGTGTTTTTTCCCTGACTATAATACTCCTTTAATTAAAGCATCTGCGTACAGATGAAGCAATCACCTGGTTTCAATCTGCTGCTCTGGCTGGCATTTCCAGTTTCATTGCCAATTCTTGAGCTTTCAGACTGGTCTTTGGATTGTTGCAGGAAGCCACTAGTGGAAAAACACATAAGGTTAGTGATTAGTCAGATATGTACAGTTTTGCTAATCAAAGCTGGCTTTATAATTAATATATTACCCTATGTGCCCCAAAGGAATGTATGGTCAGTGCATCAGTTAGGACATAGACAGGTCTTTCTACCGTTCACTGATCCATTCCAGCAGCAAGACCAGTGGAGATAGAGTGTAATAGCTGGAGGAAAATGTACTGGTGGTTCTAGGCTAGATTTCTCAATCTCTGTTCCCACACTGATAAAATGTTGAGGGTTTGGATGGGTGATATTTGTCATATTACTGGTATGTATGTAACTTGTAATGATTTCAGGCATTGGATTGCGGGAATACTATGCTCTAATGAGAAATATTTTATTAAGAGAATCTGGTATTGCTTCAGTGTTTAGGGCCATTTAGAGAGTATTTTTTAACATTGTTTGATCTACTTAAAGAGGAGGTCCACCTAAAAAAATAAAAATAAAAATTATTAAGAGCCAGCAGCTACAAATACTGCAGCTGCTGACTTTTAATAAATGGACACTTACCTGTCCCAGGGTCCAGCGATGCCGAAGCATAGCAATCGCTCGGTTCTCGGCTCCTGCCGCCACCATTCTCATTGAGGGAATCGGGAAGTGAAGCGTTGCTGCTTCACTTCCCGATTCCCTAGTGCGCATGCGCAAGTCGCGTTGTAAGTGGTCCCCGTTATCTCCTGGGACCTGTGTGTTTCCCAGAAGACAGCGGGGGGTGATGTGAAGGGGCAGGAGTCTATTCCCTGAAGTGGGTGCAGATACCTGTATTATGCAGGTATCTGCACCCCATCCCCCCCTGAAAGGTGCCAACTGTGGCACCGGAGGTGGGGAGGGTTCCGATGAGCGGAAGTTTTTTTTATTTTTTTATTTTGTATAGAGTAAGGAAAGGTTATAACCCCTGTCAGTTTGTTTGCCATCTATGTCCCCATTAAGAAGATTTACCTTCACTTCCTGTCCCATAGACAAAACAGGAAGAGAGAGGAAATCCCTTCAAAGTGTTTATCACTAAGGATGGCCTCAGGCGTGTTCGCACACTCCACGTGCAGAGCCCGCCAGGAAGCCGGCACGGTGCTGCGCTAATCACAGGCAGTGAGACATTTCCCGATCTCTGCAGACGCGCATCGGGACAATGTCTCACTGCCTGTGATTAGCGCCGTGCCGACTTCTTGGCGGGCTCTGCACGTGGAGTGTGCGAACACGCCTGAGGCCATCCTTATTTATCACTAAGCTGATCAGAGCTAAGGACCCCATTGGAGGATTTCACCTCTATTCCTGTTTTTGAGACAACCCAAAACTTGAGATTCACTTTTACTCTTGGTGATAACAGTAAACAGGCCTGACGGGGGGGGGGGGACCGCAAAAAAAAAAAAACCTGACAGATATTCTAATCTGTCTCCACTATGCCCAAAACTTAAAAAAAAAAGTTTGCTTTTATTTATACCTTAAGCCCTAGATCACATTGACTGCGCCCTTGAAATCGTGTGACTTCATCTAAAATTGCTTTTTTTTCGAAGCTGCATATCAGTTCAACTTTGTGTGTGACTTGGAAGACATCTGTGCGGCTTCATGCACAGCTGTCTAAGTCGCACCCGAAATTGACAAAGGTAGCGCATGCACTACTTTTCTTTAATCAATGCAGCATACAGAAAGACGGCGTCGCACTGATTTGAACAGTACGATTTCTGGCAATAGGGTGCGACTTGTCATGCGACTTGACCTGTCAAATTGCATGACAAATAACTCCAATGTGAACGGGGGCTAAGGCATGCTTACATCATAAAGATGTACTGGACACTGAAGTATATTAGATTCATACAACACATATACCTGGAGAAGTTGTTTTTATTCCAAGCATCTTTCAGAAAATGTCTCTGCTTGGCACAATGTGAAGACAATTGATCCCATTGTGCTTTGTATTGGAGACCCTTTACATAAACCCTTGATCTGGTTTAGAGTGTGAAATTATTGATTTAATGCTACCAGCCACTATTTGCATCATTTATGATAAGTAATAGATATGAAATATAATGACTGTCACTTTTGTGGATCGTAGTATTTGTCAAGCAGCTTCCATGAAGCACTAGAGTGAAAAAGTGCATATAAAGCCATTTTTCTTCCTTCAATGCAGACATTTGCTCCAATGGCAACTATGCAATAGGGGATTTCCTCTCATGTCTCGGTATGTACAGGAAATAAGACGTCGCAGTGTGCCAGAGATGGCAAAAAAGTCCCTTCTCTATTAAAACTTGGAAAAAAAAAAGTTTTTTTAAGGAACCACCCTCAAAACTTTGAGTCACTGGTAAGTAGGGATGGGCCCGGTGCTCGATGCGAACCCACGTTCGCATCGAGCACCGGGCGTTCGCTCGCTCGGCGAGCCCAGAACTATTTTGGCCGCTCGCATCACGTTCGTGTGATGCGAGCGGCCCCGCAATGCATTGCGGCCGGCGCGGCCGACGCAGTGCATTGCTGGCTGATGATTGGCCAAGCATGCACTGTGACCCCGCATGCTTGGCCAATCACAGCCCCGGAAACTCGAAGAGCCATAATTGGCTACAGGCAGGACGCCTGTAGCCAATTACAGCTCAGGGGCTGTAGTACACGCCCCCCCCTATAAAACGCCGCCACGCCGTCTGCGCCGGTCACATGCTGTTCCGGCGCAGATTGAGCAGGCTGATTCTGTGACACTCTGCTGCATTTAGATAGTTAAAGAGATTCACTTACAGAGATTGAGTTAGATAGATTCAGTTACAAAGATTGATTGAGAAAGAGGGGCTTGTAGTGTGCTCGTGGCAGGCAGGCAGAGCTACTATATTTTGTTACCAGAAGCACCTATAGGACTTGTAGTGTGTTCGTGGCAGGCAGGCAGAGCTCCTATATTTTGTTACCAGAAGCACCTATAGGACTTGTAGTGTGTTCGTGGCAGGCAGGCAGAGCTCCTATATTTTGTTACCAGAAGCACCTATAGGACTTGTAGTGTGTTCGTGGCAGACAGGCAGAGCTCCTATATTTTGTTACCAGAAGCACCTATAGGACTTGTAGTGTGTTCGTGGCAGGCAGGCAGAGCTCCTATATTTTGTTACCAGAAGCACCTATAGGACTTGTAGTGTGTTCGTGGCAGGCAGGCAGAGCTCCTATATTTTGTTACCAGAAGCACCTATAGGACTTGTAGTGTGTTCGTGGCAGGCAGGCAGAGCTCCTATATTTTGTTACCAGAAGCACCTATAGGACTTGTAGTGTGTTCGTGGCAGGCAGGCAGAGCTCCTATATTTTGTTCCCAGAGGCACCTATAGGACTTGAAGTGTGTTAGTCCCATTACACACACAGAGCTATATTTTTCTTCCCAGAAGCACCTATAGGACTTGAAGTGTGTTAGTCCCATCACACACACAGAGCTATATTTTCTTCCCAGAAGCACCTATAGGACTTGAAGTGTGTTAGTCCCATCACACACACAGAGCTATATTTTGTTCCCAGAGGCACCTATAGGACTTGAAGTGTGTTAGTCCCATTACACACACAGAGCTATATTTTCTTCCCAGAAGCACCTATAGGACTTGAAGTGTGTTAGTCCCATTACACACACAGAGCTATATTTTTTCCCAGAAGCACCTATAGGACTTGAAGTGTGTTAGTCCCATTACACACACAGAGCTATATTTTCTTCCCAGAAGCACCTATAGGACTTGAAGTGTGTTAGTCCCATCACACACACAGAGCTATATTTTGTTCCCAGAGGCACCTATAGGACTTGAAGTGTGTTAGTCCCATTACACACACAGAGCTATATTTTCTTCCCAGAAGCACCTATAGGACTTGAAGTGTGTTAGTCCCATTACACACACAGAGCTATATTTTCTTCCCAGAAGCACCTATAGGACTTGAAGTGTGTTAGTCCCATTACACACACAGAGCTATATTTTCTTCCCAGAAGCACCTATAGGACTTGAAGTGTGTTAGTCCCATCACACACACAGAGCTATATTTTGTTCCCAGAAGAACCTATAGGACTTGAAGTGTGTTAGTCCCATTACACACACAGAGCTATATTTTGTTCCCAGAAGCACCTATAGGACTTGAAGTGTGTTAGTCCCATTACACACACAGAGCTATATTTTCTTCCCAGAAGCACCTATAGGACTTGAAGTGTGTTAGTCCCATTACACACACAGAGCTATATTTTGTTCCCAGAAGCACCTATAGGACTTGAAGTGTGTTAGTCCCATCACACACACAGAGCTATATTTTGTTCCCAGAAGAACCTATAGGACTTGAAGTGTGTTAGTCCCATCACACACACAGAGCTATATTTTGTTCCCAGAAGCACCTATAGGACTTGAAGTGTGTTAGTCCCATTACACACACAGAGCTATATTTTGTTCCCAGAAGCACCTATAGGACTTGAAGTGTGTTAGTCCCATCACACACACAGAGCTATATTTTGTTCCCAGAAGCACCTATAGGACTTGAAGTGTGTTAGTCCCATCACACACACAGAGCTATATTTGTTCCCAGAAGCACCTATAGGACTTGAAGTGTGTTAGTCCCATCACACACACAGAGCTATATTTTGTTCCCAGAAGCACCTATAGGACTTGAAGTGTGTTAGTCCCATCACACACACAGAGCTATATTTTGTTCCCAGAAGCACCTATAGGACTTGAAGTGTGTTAGTCCCATTACACACACAGAGCTATATTTTGTTCCCAGAAGCACCTATAGGACTTGAAGTGTGTTAGTCCCATTACACACACAGAGCTATATTTTGTTCCCAGAAGCACCTATAGGACTTGAAGTGTGTTAGTCCCATTACACACACAGAGCTATATTTTGTTCCCAGAAGCACCTATAGGACTTGAAGTGTGTTAGTCCCATCACACACACAGAGCTATATTTTGTTCCCAGAAGCACCTATAGGACTTGAAGTGTGTTAGTCCCATCACACACACAGAGCTATATTTTGTTCCCAGAAGCACCTATAGGACTTGAAGTGTGTTAGTCCCATCACACACACAGAGCTATATTTTGTTCCCAGAAGCACCTATAGGACTTGAAGTGTGTTAGTCCCATTACACACACAGAGCTATATTTTGTTCCCAGAAGCACCTATAGGACTTGAAGTGTGTTAGTCCCATCACACACACAGAGCTATATTTTGTTCCCAGAAGCACCTATAGGACTTGAAGTGTGTTAGTCCCATCACACACACAGAGCTATATTTTGTTCCCAGAAGCACCTATAGGACTTGAAGTGTGTTAGTCCCATTACACACACAGAGCTATATTTTGTTCCCAGAAGCACCTATAGGACTTGAAGTGTGTTAGTCCCATTACACACACAGAGCTATATTTTGTTCCCAGAAGCACCTATAGGACTTGAAGTGTGTTAGTCCCATTACACACACAGAGCTATATTTTGTTCCCAGAAGCACCTATAGGACTTGAAGTGTGTTAGTCCCATCACACACACAGAGCTATATTTTGTTCCCAGAAGCACCTATAGGACTTGAAGTGTGTTAGTCCCATCACACACACAGAGCTATATTTTGTTCCCAGAAGCACCTATAGGACTTGAAGTGTGTTAGTCCCATCACACACACAGAGCTATATTTTGTTCCCAGAAGCACCTATAGGACTTGAAGTGTGTTAGTCCCATCACACACACAGAGCTATATTTTGTTCCCAGAAGCACCTATAGGACTTGAAGTGTGTTAGTCCCATCACACACACAGAGCTATATTTTCTTCCCAGAAGCACCTATAGGACTTGAAGTGTGTTAGTCCCATCACACACACAGAGCTATATTTTCTTCCCAGAAGCACCTATAGGACTTGAAGTGTGTTAGTCCCATCACACACACAGAGCTATATTTTCTTCCCAGAAGCACCTATAGGACTTGAAGTGTGTTAGTCCCATCACACACACAGAGCTATATTTTCTTCCCAGAAGCACCTATAGGACTTGAAGTGTGTTAGTCCCATCACACACACAGAGCTATATTTTCTTCCCAGAAGCACCTATAGGACTTGAAGTGTGTTAGTCCCATCACACAGAGCTCCTCTATTTTCTTTGCAGAAGCACCCATAGGACTTCTAGTGTGTTAGTGGCATCACACAGAGCTCCTATATATTCTTCTCAGCAGCACCCACAGGACTTCTAGTGTGTTAGTGGCATCACACAGAGCTCCTCTATTTTCTTTGCAGAAGCACCCACAGGACTTCTAGTGTGTTAGTGGCATCACACAGAGCTCCTCTATTTTCTTTGCAGAAGCACCCATAGGACTTCTAGTGTGTTAGTGGCATCACACAGAGCTCCTATATATTCTTCTCAGCAGCACCCACAGGACTTCTAGTGTGTTAGTGGCATCACACAGAGCTCCTCTATTTTCTTTGCAGAAGCACCCACAGGACTTCTAGTGTGTTAGTGGCATCACACAGAGCTCCTATATATTCTTCTCAGCAGCACCCACAGGACTTCTAGTGTGTTAGTGGCATCACACAGAGCTCCTCTATTTTCTTTGCAGAAGCACCCACAGGACTTCTAGTGTGTTAGTGGCATCACACAGAGCTCCTCTATTTTCTTTGCAGAAGCACCCATAGGACTTCTAGTGTGTTAGTGGCATCACACAGAGCTCCTATATATTCTTCTCAGCAGCACCCACAGGACTTCTAGTGTGTTAGTGGCATCACACAGAGCTCCTCTATTTTCTTTGCAGAAGCACCCACAGGACTTCTAGTGTGTTAGTGGCATCACACAGAGCTCCTCTATTTTCTTTGCAGAAGCACCCATAGGACTTCTAGTGTGTTAGTGGCATCACACAGAGCTCCTATATATTCTTCTCAGCAGCACCCACAGGACTTCTAGTGTGTTAGTGGCATCACACAGAGCTCCTCTATTTTCTTTGCAGAAGCACCCACAGGACTTCTAGTGTGTTAGTGGCATCACACAGAGCTCCTATATATTCTTCTCAGCAGCACCCACAGGACTTCTAGTGTGTTAGTGGCATCACACAGAGCTCCTCTATTTTCTTTGCAGAAGCACCCACAGGACTTCTAGTGTGTTAGTGGCATCACACAGAGCTCCTCTATTTTCTTTGCATAAGCACCCACAGGACTTCTAGTGTGTTAGTGGCATCACACAGAGCTCCTCTATTTTCTTTGCAGAAGCACCCATAGGACTTCTAGTGTGTTAGTGGCATCACACAGAGCTCCTATATATTCTTCTCAGCAGCACCCACAGGACTTCTAGTGTGTTAGTGGCATCACACAGAGCTCCTCTATTTTCTTTGCATAAGCACCCACAGGACTTCTAGTGTGTTAGTGGCATCACACAGAGCTCCTCTATTTTCTTTGCATAAGCACCCACAGGACTTCTAGTGTGTTAGTGGCATCACACAGAGCTCCTCTATTTTCTTTGCATAAGCACCCACAGGACTTCTAGTGTGTTAGTGGCATCACACAGAGCTCCTCTATTTTCTTTGCAGAAGCACCCATAGGACTTCTAGTGTGTTAGTGGCATCACACAGAGCTCCTATATATTCTTCTCAGCAGCACCCACAGGACTTCTAGTGTGTTAGTGGCATCACACAGAGCTCCTCTATTTTCTTTGCATAAGCACCCACAGGACTTCTAGTGTGTTAGTGGCATCACACAGAGCTCCTCTATTTTCTTTGCATAAGCACCCACAGGACTTCTAGTGTGTTAGTGGCATCACACAGAGCTCCTCTATTTTCTTTGCAGAAGCACCCATAGGACTTCTAGTGTGTTAGTGGCATCACACAGAGCTCCTATATATTCTTCTCAGCAGCACCCACAGGACTTCTAGTGTGTTAGTGGCATCACACAGAGCTCCTCTATTTTCTTTGCATAAGCACCCACAGGACTTCTAGTGTGTTAGTGGCATCACACAGAGCTCCTCTATTTTCTTTGCATAAGCACCCACAGGACTTCTAGTGTGTTAGTGGCATCACACAGAGCTCCTCTATTTTCTTTGCAGAAGCACCCATAGGACTTCTAGTGTGTTAGTGGCATCACACAGAGCTCCTATATTTTCTTCTCAGCAGCACCCACAGGAATACCGACTACAATGGCTGGAAGACCGCCAAGGGGAGGCAGAGCGTGCAGAGCCAAGAACACAGGGCAGGCAGGCTCTGTTTCTAGTGGACGTGGCCGTGGACGTGGACGTGGTCGTGCATCGTCATCAGCACGTGGCCATGGGACACGCGCGTCTTTGTTTTCGGCAGCTGGACATGTGGAGCCGCATCATGCTGAAGGCTTGGTAGAATGGATGACCAAGCCCTCCTCATCCTCCTCATCCTCTCTCACCCAGGCTCAGGGTACTGACAGAGCATCATCAGCCACCCCTTCCCTAGACCCACCATGTCCTCCTGAGGAGTCCCCCGAACTCTTTGAGCACAGTGTTGGGTACATGCTCCAGGAGGATGCCCAACGATTCGAAGGCTCGGATGACGATACCCAGCTTGAGGAATCTGGCAGTACAGTTCCACCAGCTGCAGCTTACTGCCAGGTTTGCTCTAGTGGTGAAGAGGGAGGGGATGATGAGGTCACTGACTCCACGTGGGTGCCTCAAGGGAGAGAGGATGAGGAGGAGGACGAGGAGGAGGAGGATGCGGCGTCACATGTCCAACGAGGCAGGATGCCCCCTGGAGGCCAGGTAGAGGCCAGCACAGCAACTGTACAACACCGCAGAGCTCCGCCTGTGCAGGGCGCTGCCTCTGCACGTTATCAGAAAAGTTCTTTGGTGTGGGCCTTTTTTGAGACGAGTGCAGCAGATTGCACCACTGCTATTTGCAATATTTGTCTCAAGCGTATCTCGCGTGGCCAAAACATCAGCCGCTTGGGCACGACAAGCATGACCAGACATATGGCGACCTGCCATGCAGCTCGTTGGCAGGCACACATAAAAGACCCACACCAAAGAACTAAGCGGACCTCTCCTTGCTCCTCCTCAGCTGGGATCTCCATCCCCACTACACCTTCAGTCCTCTCTGAAAGCTGCTCTGAGAGGACTGAAGGTGTAGAATTCGGTGTGTCACAACCAAGTACTTGCAGTACACCGACGTCCGAATGCAGCAGGCAAATTTCCCTGCCCCAGCTGCTGGACCGTAGAAAGAAGTACACTCCCAGCCATCCACATGCCCAGCGGTTGAATGCTAGCCTTGCTAAATTGCTAGCACTTCAACTGCTGCCTTTTCAGTTGGTAGACTCGGCCCCCTTCCGTGAGTTTGTTCAATGTGCGGTTCCTCAGTGGCAGGTTCCCAAACGCCACTTTTTCTCGCGGAAGGCGATTCCATCTCTCTACCGGCATGTGGAGGGCAATGTCCATGCCTCGCTGGACAGGGCGGTCAGCGGTAAGGTGCATATTACCGCTGACTCATGGTCCAGCAGGCATGGACAGGGACGGTACCTTTCTTTCACGGCCCATTGGGTCACTCTATTGGCAGCTGGGAGGGATGCAGGACAAGGTGCAGTAGTGTTGGAGGTTGTCCCGCCACCACGCCTCCAAAACGCGACTACTGCTACTGGTTGTGACACACCTCTCTCCTCCACCCCCTCCTCTTCTTCTTCCTCCAGTGCTCTGTCCTTGGAACCAGCGGTGCTCCGTAGGCGTACAAGGGGCTACGCAAGTACGCAGGCAAAAAGATGCCATGCCGTGCTTGCGCTGGTGTGTTTGGGGGACAGGAGCCACACTGGGCCAGAGGTTCTGGCAGCTCTGCAGGGGCAGGCCGAGAGGTGGTTGACGCCACGTCAGCTTAAGCCAGGAATGGTCGTTTCTGACAATGGCACCAACCTCCTCTCCGCCCTGCGACAGGGGCAGCTCACCCATGTGCCCTGCATGGCTCACGTCCTCAACCTGGTGGTGCAGCGGTTCTTGGGCAGGTTCCCAGGCTTACAGGATGTCCTGAGGCAGGCCAGGAAAGTCTGTGTGCATTTCCGCCGATCTTATAATGCCAGTGCTCGGCTGACTGAGCTGCAAAAGGAGCTGAACCTGCCCAAGAACCGCCTAATATCTGACATGCCCACCAGGTGGAACTCAACGTTGGCCATGCTGCAGCGACTGCACACGCAGCAGAGGGCCATCAATGAGTACCTTTGCGACTACGGCACCAGGACAGGGTCAGGGGAGCTTGGTTTTTTTTCCCCACGTCAGTGGAGCATGATCAGGGATGCATGCACTGTCCTCTCACCATTTGAGGAGGCCACGAGGATGGTGAGCAGTGACAGTGCATGCATCAGTGACACTGTCCCTCTTGTCCACCTGTTGGAGCATACGCTGCGTGGGATAATGGACAGGGCACTTGAGGCAGAACAGAGGCAGGAAGAGGAGGACTTCCTTGCCTCTCAAGGCCCCCTTTATCCGGACAGTGTTCCTTCTGTCCCACCCATCACACAGGAAGAGGATGAGGAGGAGGAGGAGGAGGAGGAGGAGGAGGATTGTGTGAGCATGGAGGTGGAGCCTGGCACTCAGCATCAGCAGCAGCAGTCTTTTAGGGATGATGTACAGTCCCAACAAGCCAGTGGACTTGTACGTGGCTGGGAGGAGGTGGCTGGCGATCATGTCATCCTCAGTGACCCAGAAGACTCCGGACCGAATGCCTCAGCTAACCTACGCTGCATGGCCTCCCTGATCCTGCAAAGCCTGCGGAAGGATCCTCGTGTTCTTCGGATCAAGGAGAGGGACCATTACTGGCTGGCCACTCTCCTTGATCCGCGGTACAAGGGTAAGGTTGCGGACCTTATCTTGCCGTCGCAGAGGGAGCAGAGGATGAGACATCTCAGGGAGGCCTTGCAGAAAGGTCTGTGCAACGGGTTCCCAGAAACTGGGAGGCTACAAACTCCTGGTCCTGGGCGACGAGTTGCTGAGGCTTCGGTCAGTGGCAGAAGGAGCGGTGGGGAAGGTGGACGTCTGACCGATGCGTTCAGACAATTTTTTAGTCCGCAGCCCCAAGGTATGATCGGTTCCAGCAACCATCGCCAGCGTCTGATATACATGGTGCAGGAATACCTTGGGGCAAGGTCAGACTTGGACACCTTTCCCACCGAAAATCCTCTGGCTTACTGGGTCCTGAGGATGGATCACTGGCCAGAGCTTGCACAGTATGCAATTGAGCTACTGGCCTGTCCTGCCTCCAGCGTTCTTTCCGAACGCACATTCAGTGCTGCTGGAGGATTTGTGACTGATCATAGGGTGCGCCTGTCCACCGCCTCGGTTGATCGACTGACATTCATCAAAATGAATCAGTCTTGGATCACCACCAGCTACCAGGCACCTGAGGCGGATATAACCGAATAATTTTTAATGTCACATCCCTTCAAGACTGCCTATGCTGATGCTGAGTGACTGTCCTCTTATGTTCACTGACTATCCTCTTCCTCCTCCTCAATGATCCATGCCACCACACCAGTGCCTAAGGCACAATTTTTCAGCCCCTGTTTAACAGGGGCGTGTACTTACAATTTTTTAAAAAAATGCTTCGCAACACGTGTGACTGCTGTGCTCCAAGTACAGTCTCTGTGAGGGCCGTGTTGCAGTGTTGTGGCACCAGCACCAGTGCCTAAGGCACAATTTTTCAGCCCCTGTTTAACAGGGGCGTGTACTTACAATTTTTAAAAAAAATGCTTTGCAACACGTGTGACTGCTGTGCTCCAAGTACAGTCTCTGTGAGGGCCGTGTTGCAGTGTTGTGGCACCAGCACCAGTGCCTAAGGCACAATTTTTCAGCCCCTGTTTAACAGGGGCGGGTACTTACAATTTTTTAAAAAAATGCTTCGCAACACGTGTGACTGCTGTGCTCCAAGTACAGTATCTGTGAGGGCCGGGTTGCAGTGTTGTGGCACCAGCACCAGTGCCTAAGGCACAATTTTTCAGCCCCTGTTTAACAGGGGCGTGTACTTACAATTTTTTAAAAAAATGCTTCGCAACACGTGTGACTGCTGTGCTCCAAGTACAGTATCTGTGAGGGCCGGGTTGCAGTGTTGTTGCACCAGCACCAGTGCCTAAGGCACAATTTTTCAGCCCCTGTTTAACAGGGGCGTGTACTTACAATTTTTTAAAAAAAATGCTTCGCAACACGTGTGACTGCTGTGCTCCAAGTACAGTATCTGTGAGGGCCGGGTTGCAGTGTTGTGGCACCAGCACCAGTGCCTAAGGCACAATTTTTCAGCCCCTGTTTAACAGGGGCGTGTACTTACAATTTTTTAAAAAAATGCTTCGCAACACGTGTGACTGCTGTGCTACAAGTACAGTCTCTGTGAGGGGTTGCAGTGTTGTGGCACCAGCACCAGTGCCTAAGGCACAATTTTTCAGCCCCTGTTTAACAGGGGCGGGTAATTACAAATCTTGATCTAATAGTTCACAGCAGGGCCCATTCCTGCGCCCACCAAGAGTAACTATGAGGGCCTGCAGTCTTGTGGCAACACCGTCCACCACCACCGCCAAAGGCCCAATTTTTCTGCCCTGTTCATCAGGTGCTTGCAATTACAAATCTTGATCTAATAACTCACAGCAGGGCCCATTCCTGCGCCCACCAAGAGTAACTATGAGGGCCTACAGTCTTGTGGCAACACCGTCCACCACCACCGCCAAAGGCCCAATTTTTCTGCCCTGTTCATCAGGTGCTTGCAATTACAAATCTTGATCTAATAACTCACAGCAGGGCCCATTCCTGCGCCCACCAAGAGTAACTGTGAGAGCTTACAGTCTTGTGGCAAAACCGTCCACCACCACCACCACCACCCCCAATTTTTCTGCCCTGTTCAACAGGTGCATGCAATTACAAATCTTGATCTATTAACTCACAGCAGGGCCCATTCCTGTGCCCACCAGTCTTGTGGCTACACCAACATCTAATAGGGCAAATTTCTGCAGAGTATATACGCCAGGCCCCTACTTTCAAACATCCAACTTACAAACGACTCCTACTTGCAAATGGAAAGAGAAAACAGGAAGTGAGAGGAAATCTACCCCTAGGAAGGGAAATTCTATCCTGTTAGATTTAATTTGGGAAAAAGGTATCTCCTCTCTACTGATACTTTATCACCAATCCTTGTTTCAATTAAAACCCCACTTTTCCAAAAACATTTGTCATTGGGACGGAAAGTGAGGTGACATGTTCTGAACAGATGTGCAAAGACAGCAAATGTTACAGGGGTGATAACCCCTCCCTATGTTCTCCAAAAAGCTTAAAAATAGATTTTTTTGGGATGGAGCTACACTTCATAATGTACCTGTTCAGATTCTACTTAAGATCAAACCTAAAGCCGCAAGTGGTTTTAAATGGCTTCTTTTTTTCCTTTACAAATGTCATTTTGTGCAAGGACAGTTCTAAACACGGGAAACACATGCCACTTCACAGGCATACTTTAGACACCCCCCAGGTACCATATTTAAAGGAAAATTTCACTTTTTTTTTTTCACTTTATGCATCATTAAAATGACTGCTCCCGGAAAAAAACGTTAGTTTTTAAAAGTTCTTTTTGCATTGATATATGTCCCCTGGGGCAGGACCCGGGTCCCCAAACCTGTTTTATGACATTAACATGCATATTGGCCGTTGTAATTAGCACTTTTGATTTCGAACGTTCGCGTCCATTATAACGTATAGGGTTCGAAAATTCGCGCGAACTTTCGGTCCGTTCGAAGGTTCTGGTTCGAACCGAACCCGGGGGTGTTCGGCTCATCCCTACTGGTAAGGATGAGCTCAGGCGTGTTCGCAAGCCGCACGTGCAGAGCCCACCAGGAAGTTGGCACTGCACAGCGCTAATCACAAGCAGTGAGACATTTCCCAATCTCTGCAGCCACGCATCGGGACAATGTCTCACTGCTTGTGATTAGCGCTGTGCAGTGCCGACTTCCTGTTGGGCTCTGCACGTGCGGCTTGCGAACGCCTGAGCTCATCCTTAGTCGCTGGCCTGAAACAAGTACACAGATAAGGACTTCTGACTTCCAGGAGTTATACAATAAGCTTATTGTGGGTCATTAACTTAAAGTATATCTAAAGGCAAAGCTTTTTTTTAGACATGTGCACACTGAAATATTTCGTTTCGGAATTTCGTTTTCGTCCGAAAAATACATTTATTTAGTTACTCCCAAAATTCGTTTTTATTTATTTCGTTTTTCGTTAAAAATTGCATTCGTCCGAAAATTCAAATGAATTAAGGTCGAATCTGTCATTGAAGGCTTATGGTGTCTGTCGAATGTTCAAAGAAGATTCGACGGAGCAGCTAAACTGTATGACTGTATAGTTTAGCTGCAATTCCACCCAATTCCAGCAGCAATCTTTCCTCTCTACGTCAAATTTTTCCTTTCTACGTCGAATTTTTCCTTTCTACGTCGAATCTTTCCTTTCTACGTCGAATCTTTCCTTTCTGCGTCAAATCTTTTCTCTCTATGTAGAATAATCTTGGACTAATAGAGTTAAGTTTAGGCACATTCGACCACATGTTCAATGGACACAGATTGTTATTGTCAGCGTCGAATCTCCTATCTATATCGAACTGTTGTTACAACGAAAATAAAGCATTTGTTTATGTCGGATCTTTCGTTTTTTGGATTCTGCACTTTCGTTATCGTTTGTTAAAACGATAACGAAAATACCTAAAATTCGGACGAAAATACATTCGGACGAAAACGAATGCACATGTCTACTTTTTTTCCATTTTGGATAGAGTGGAGAGGGATTAGAGCACCTGTAAGGTTTTATGGCTGTCTGTGCTCCCGGTAAGGAGAGATAAATTTGTCCTGTTTACCATTATCATTGGAAGTGAAAGTAAACGAAAATCCTAAAATATGGATTGTCCCCAGAAAGGTAATAGCACGGAAATCTTCCAGTGGGGACACTAGTTCTGGTGACCTGGGGGTCCCCAAGGAATTCCCTTAATTTACGGGGATTTTCTCTCACTTCCTGTGTGGCTATGGGACAGGAAGGGAAATCTCCGCAATGGGACACAGATGGAGAAAAAAAAAAAACTGACAAGGGTTATAACCCTCCCTTGCTGTATTCAAAATGAAAAAAAAAAAAGTGTACTTATTTTTTTTACTCTGTGGCCTGTAAGGCATTGCCCTCATGATCAGCAGATGGTGGGTGCAATGCCCGCATCTTGCTGACTCTCCTCTGGGTATACTGTCTGTCCTTACCTCTGATATGGGCAGACAGTTACTGAATGGCAGGAAGAATCAATGGGCTACGAGAGTGCTCACCAGTGCCCTTGCAGTTCATTGAGGATTATAAGCCGTTAGCCGCAGAGGACGATGGTACAGAACTCAATGAATGACACAGCCATGTGGGAGGATAAGATCTCCTGCCTGCTGTCACAGGGAGAGGGGGTTGAGGAGGCAGGAACTGGAACATGTTACATGTGTAAGGTGAAATTATCCTTCCAAAAGGTGAGATTATCCTTTAAAACATGAATCCAGCACGTCACCATAACGGCCAGTAAGCTAGAAGGATAGCAATGGCAGCCCACATTTTTTTTTTTTTTTTTTTTTACTTTTACTGTGGTTGTCTGCCGAGCCCTTCAATAGGACTGTGCACAGTAAAATAACCGTTTTCATTTTCAATACAGTGAGAATGAAAAAATACATTCAAAATGATAGGGTATAGATACATATCCTTGTGTTTTTTTAAAATGAAACTAAACCCTCATATTCTTTACAGCCTAAGGCCTCTTTCACACATGCGGATCGTTTTGTCTGTTTTTCAGCCATCCGCTGACGGATGAAAAACCGACATCGATGCCTGAGAGATCATCCATTTACATCCGATTCCGTCAACATCTGTTTTTTGGAATGGATCAGCCCTATTTTTCTTTCATTAAAAAAATGGATAGGACAAAAAACAGATGTAAATGGACAAACAATACGTTTTTACATGAAAGAATGGCTCTGGGACAAACTGACAAACTGATGTAAACTTCATACATTTTTTCTTTGAAAAAAAGTGACTTAACTGATGAAACAAAAGGTCTGCATGTGTGAAAGGGGCCAAAGGCTGACCAAACATGTTTTTTTTTTACCCTGCCCTGACTTCTATGTCAAGCTCTATGGCACAACTATCAATCTGTCCCTGCATGCCAAGGTGCTAGGTGTTATCCTGGATTCTGAACTATCCTTTCTGCCCCACAGCCAATCACTATCCAAAGCTTGCTGCCCTTAACCTACGCAACATCTCCAAAATACGCCCCATCCTAACCAATAACACCATAAAGCTTGTAATTCATACCTCGACTACTGCAACTCCCTCCTCATTGGCTCACATTTACATAGGCTATCCCCTCTTCAGTCTATCATGAATGGTGCTGTCAGACTCCTCCACTTTACCAATCGTTCAGTGTCTGCTCCTCCTCCTGGCTTACGCTCAACAAATTAAATTCAAAATACGAACAACTTAAAAAGCCACCCACAACCCGGCTCCCAGCTACATCACTAACCCAGTCTCAATATACCAACTTAATCATTCTCTTCATTCCTCCCAAGACCTTCTGCTCTCTAGCTTCCTTGTCACTTCCCTCTATACTCGCCTCCAGGACTTTTCCCGACTCTCTCCCATCCTATAGAATTTCCTACCCCAATCTGTCTGTTTCCTACTCTGCTTTTAGACGATCTCTGAAAACCCATCTCTTCAGAGAAGCCTATCCTGCTCCCCACTAATAACAACTTAAATTTTCTCCATCAGTTGATCCCCCCCCCCCCCCCACATTTATTACCTTTTATATATCACTTGACCCTCCCTTTTTTATTGTAAGCTCTAACGATCAGGACCCTCTGATTCCTCCTGTATTGAATTGTATTGTAACTGTACTGTCTACCCTCAGGTTGTAAAGTGCTGCGCAGACTGTTGGCGCTATATGAATCCTGTATAATAATAATATGATGAATCTTTTTCAGGACTGCTTATGATAAGCTTCTAGTGCATGTAAATATGCTGATTGTATCTATTTGTGGTGAAAGTATAGCTAAAAAAGATCAACAGACTTTTGGGTTGAGTGCCCCATCATACTTTTTAGATGTGGAAATGTTGTCAGATGTTTGCAGCCACAATGGTTCAGCACAAATAGTCATGGCTGGGACTTAATTCTTTGTAGGCAGCTGTTAAACTATACTGAATATTCTGATAATCAAAGGCAGTTTTCTCTCCAGCCTAAAGTGTATGTACTTTTGAATAGGGTAGGGTCAAAATAGACTGGTGTCCCCAGTGAAAGATTTCCCCTTACATTTTATTCTGGGGACAATTTAACAATTTTGTATTTCCCCTCCCCTTTCTGTCTTGGTGACAATAGTTATGAGGAAAGAAAGGCATGATCTCTCAAAGGGGACACACGCTGTATTAAAAACTAACCCCATCCCCACACCATTGAAAATAAGGTTTTGCCTAGAGATATACTTTAATATTTGATCATCATTTGTGTAAAATATTGGTTTATTAAAATACTACATTACATAATATCCATGTATGAATCCAAGTGTTTGGATTCTAGAAGATATTTACAGTATAGTAGTGTACGCATGTGGTTATAATGACTGCAGAATTTTTTTGTATTGTGAAAACCTTTTCAAACATTTCCTATTATTTTATATAGCTTAATTATACTTTGTATTTCTTAAAATAATTCTGCATTTCTTTTTATTGTATTCTATCTTAAGAACACTTTCAAATGATCAAATTATATAGCTAAGCAAGCTATATAAGCTGAAGCTAGCAATTATGTTTCCATAATTGTCTCTCTGTCTCTGGTAACATTTGTGATCCAACTCGGAAGTATAATTGTAATCTGGTACTGTCAATTACCCAGATGGACTTCTTTGGTGGCCTCGGGAGTCCATGTAAAACTTGGAAGTGGTTCTCTCTGGAACCTGAAATAGAAAGACATTGTCAGTCATCATAGATTAACCAATTTACTATGTTATGCTTTTAAATGGTCGGTTCAACCACAAGTGAGCGCAAAAATGATACTAAAAGCTTTTTTAATCTTTCAAGAAATCTAGATGGGTGCAAGTTTAGACCGGCCTTTTTGATGTCACTAAGATTTAATACTAGCAGAGGGCAAAGAGACTGAGAATGATTAGGCAGGATTGTGGGTGCCAGTTAAAGGCCTCATGCACACTTTTGCAGCTGATAATAGGGGCGTTGGGCGTTTTTTTTTTTTTTGTTTGTGCCAAAAAGCTGTCGCCAGGAGCAAACACTTTTAGGAGAGTTTGAAAAATGTCCTGTGTGCATGAGGCCTAAGAATGCAACATAAGGTAGAATTCAAAGCAAATTTATGTCTTAAACCACTTACCGCCCGCGTAACGTCAAATGACGCTGTGTACTTTGAGCAGTGATAGCTGAATGATGCCTGCAGCTAAAGACATCATTCAGATATCCTCTTTTCGAGCTGGCGATTCCGTATTGAGTATTTTATGAGGTGCCTGCTAGCCCACTTTGCTGAGGATTGGCTGGGGTCCTCATCAATACTCCAAGCAGCTCTTCCTAGACTCCAACCTCTACTTCTGGAAGCTTCTCCAAGGTTCCAAAGAGCAGAAGGAGTTATCAGAGATGCTGCTTTCTGAGTCATCCAGCCTTCCTGAGTCACTCAGCCAGGACCCAGATTCAACCCAGGTCTGGCGCTCAACTATTTACACCCTTTTTAGCACACTAGAGGGTGCTACACAATCTCTCTTCTTCTCTTCTTCTCTCTCTCTTCTCTTCTCTCTTCTCTCTCTCAATGGAACTTGCATAATTGCTGACACAACTTCTAGAATAACCTCAAATGCCAGCACAGGTCAACCTAGCATTTCCTATGTCCAATAACAAATAATCAACACTCTTCATTTTGGCTTATTGATCCTCTATCTAGCTCGAGGAGCTGAATTAAACAAGATCATAACCGCTTATCAGGCCTATAATCTGACTGAAACAATGTTCAAGACCTGGTGGATTCCATATGGAATTTTTGGAACCAAATAAATACTGTGCATGCAGGGCCATGAGAACCAACATAGGGTAGATTGTCCTTTTGGCTTTGGAATCTTAAAAAGGTTGGAATAGGATCTCTGAAACCCTTCCAATACTGAAACTGGGGCAATAACCCTTTGTTCCAAAAGATCTGAAAGGACTACACAGAGGTTTGCTAATCTGAGTTGTGACAGCCGTGAAGTGAGGAGGGATTAGGCGTAAAACACCAGGCATCCAAATTGCTGTCTGTCCAAGTGTCTGCAAAGGCTAAAAGACATCCCTTCTACTTTGAGAAGTGGGGGAACCATTCGTGCTGAGCAAAACCTGTTTTTCAGAAATCCTGCTTTCCTGTTTATTCCTTCTGGGTTAAGAATAAGAAGGGGGCAACACCCAACTGAGTTAATGAGGAATGCAAGGACTCAAGCAGAAGACAAAGTTCAAGGCTGTTGGTGTCAAGCTTTTCAAAAAGGTACACTGCAGGCTGGAACTTTTAGGCTGGTTTCACACGGGCGTTCTGTTTTTTATTTCAGTTCAGTCACTTTTTTTTTTTTTTTTTTTACAAAAAATAAAAAAAAACGGATCAAAAATGGATACGGATGTCAATTTTTCACATCCATTTTGACTAACTGAACTGAAGACACTGTATATAGCTGGTTGCTAAGGAGGGGACGGGAAGCCAGCCACCACATACTTAACAACTGAGTCATCAGCTGTCAGCAGGGTCTAGTATGCATTTGGAGGGACCCCCCCACACCAAAATCTATACCAGACCCTTATCCGAGTATGCAGCCTGACAGATGAGGAAAGGGAGGAGGGAGTGAATGCCCCCCTCCTGAACGATACCAGTCTGCATGCCCTCAACATGGGGGGGGGGGTGGGTGCTTTGGGGCAGGGGGGCTCTGCACCCCCACCTCAAAGCACCTTACCCCCATGTTGATGGGGACAAGGGTCTCATCCCAACAACCCTGGCCGGTGGTTGTCGGGGTCTGCGGGTGGGGGGCTTACCGGAATCTGGAAGCCTCCTTTAACAAAGGGGCCCCCAGATCCCAGCCCCCCCCCCATGTGAATGGGTATTGGCACATTGTATCCCTACCCATTCACCAAAAAAGCAGTGAAAAGTAAAAAAAAAAATCAAGAGCCGTTTTTTTCACAAGTCTTTTATTAACCACTTGCTTACAGGGCACTTAAACCCCCCTCCTATCCAGACCAATTTTGAGCTTTCAGCGCTGTCGCACTTTGAATGACAACACTGTCATACAACACTGTACCCAAATTAAATTTTTATAATGTTTTTCCCCCAAATAGAGCTTTCTTTTGGTGGTATTTGATCACCTCTGTGTTTGTTTGTTTTTTTTTTGTTAAAAAAAATAATTAAAAAAATGTTTTTTATTTTGTTATAAAATGTTAAAACGGGTAATTTTTGTCCATCATTGATGTACGCTGATGAGGCGGCAGTGATGGGCACTGATGGGTGGCAGTAATGGGCACTGATCAGTTACACTGACAGGCAGCACTTCTAGGTGGCATTGATAGGCACCACTTGTGGGCATTGATAGGTGGCACTTGTGGGCATTGATAGGTGGCATTGTCATGTGGCATAAATGAGGCATAATTGCCCCTTCCTTTTCGGTACCGATGTCCCTTTTAAGATGAGCTGGTGATCGCCTTTTTTTTTCTCGCTGTCAGCTGTCATTCGGCTATAGCGCGGATGTCAAGTGGTCAAGTGGTTAATATCTCTGAGCTGTCCTATCCTGCCGCTGTCCTCTCCAGCTGCCGTCCTCTCCAGCTGCCGTCCTCTCCCGCCGTAGTCTTATTCCTCCTTGCCGGTTACCTGTCACTCCTGTGTGAAAGCCCGAGTGCTTTCACACTGGAGCAGTGTGCTGGCAGGATGCTAAAAAAAAATTCCTGCAAGCAGCATCTTTGAGGCACTTTAGGAGCGGTGTATACACCACTCCTAAAGCGCTCCTGCCCATTGAAATCAATGGGCATCGGCGTTTTGCGGGCGCTTTTAACCCTTTTTTGGTTGTTAGCGGGGGTTTAAAGAGCCCTGCTGGGGGTCGAAAAGCCCTGCAAAAACAATGGTAAAGCGCCGCTAAAAATGGTGGCGCTTTACCGCCAACGACCCAAGGTGAAAGGGCTCTAAATGTATAGAAAAAATAAACTACAGCTTAATACTCCCTCTTCTAGCAGGCAATTGCAAACTGACAAGAGGAATGAGTATGCCACATTACAAAATTATAAACATCAGATTTATGATCTCTGGCTAAAATAGAGTTAACATCACATTTGATTATGGTTAATTTATCTTTCTTCAGAGCCATGAAGCACTATCCCTCATATCCTTGGAATTAGGATATGCAGATCCTGTTTATGAAGCAGCCTCTTCCTCTACTAGTCACGGCTCTTGTTTATTTGTAGAGCTCGGAAGTTCTAATACATTTGAAAAGATCATTTGCAATGCTTGACTGCATTTAAGAGATACTTAGACACTGCCACAAAGATTTATTCCCATGTTTAGTCAGCCTAAGAAAATAGACCAACTTTTGCAAATGTAATATTGGCAACCAAATGCATAACCTTTTACTTTGTTACTTCAGTATAACATTTGAAAAGTGCACCAGTTTTTTTGGAGCAAATGTCTAATATGCTCTAAAAGGAAAATCCAGTTACCAAGATTTGAGCTTATTTTTCAACGGTAATACTAAGTAAGCCCTACCTTCGGTACCATTTATATGGAACATGCTGACTTGTATTTTAAAGTCTGTTTTACAGGGATCATTAACTCAAGGTAAAAGTTACATATAGCTGAGTGAGTCACACTAGTAAATCTTGCATTATGGAATGGCTGGATCTAAAGTTTAAAACCAGAACAAAGCGGGCAATGAGGCAGGCTGATGCAGTATTATCTCTTTAGCTAACCCATAGTGCTTTAGAAATCATTTGCCACATATTAAATAATTATTGGTAAAGCAAATACTAAAAAAACTTCAAACTTCACACTCTCAATCACGAAAAAGGATTTTTTATAAAGTAAATGCTGTAAACTACTTGAGTAGTGGTGAAAAATTAACATGCTGCACTCTCACGCCTCAGATCAGCCCCAATTCCTGCACCTTCACACCTCGGATCACTGTCCCCCCCCTGCACATCTACCCCACCACTGTAACCCCCTGCTCTTCTGTCCCACCACTGTAACCCCCTGCTCTTCTGTCCCACCACTGTAACCCCCTGCTCTTCTGTCCCACCACTGTAACCCCCTGCTCTTCTGTCCCACCACTGTAACCCCCTGCTCTTCTGTCCCACCTCTATAACCCCCTGCTCTTCTGTCCCACCTCTGTAACTCCCTGCTCTTCTGTCCCACCACTGTAACCCCCTGCTCTTCTGTCCCACCACTGTAACCCCCTGCTCTTCTGTCCCACCTCTGTAACCCCCCTGCTCTTCTGTCCCACCTCTGTAACCCCCCTGCTCTTCTGTCCCACCACTGTAACCCCCTGCTCTTCTGTCCCACCACTGTAACCCCCTGCTCTTCTGTCCCACCACTGTAACCCCCTGCTCTTCTGTCCCACCACTGTAACCGCCTGCTCTTCTGTCCCACCACTGTAACCGCCTGCTCTTCTGTCCCACCACTGTAACCCCCTGCTCTTCTGTCCCACCACTGTAACCCCCTGCTCTTCTGTCCCACCACTGTAACCCCCCTTTCTCATCTGTCCCACCACTGCACCCCCTGCTCATCTGCCCCGTCACTGTACCCCATGCTTTTCTGTCACACCGCTGAACCCTCTTCTCATCCCTCCCACTGCTGTAACTCCTGCACATCTGCCCCATCACTTTACCCCCCCCCCCCCCCTGCTCTTCTGTCCCACTGCTGAAGCCCCTTCTCATCTCTTCAATTACTGTACCCTCCTGCTCATCTGCCCCACGGCTGTACCCTCTTCTCATTTATGATATACAGAGTGGTGAAAGGAAGCAGAGATAAGACACGTCTACCTGTCCTGGCACACTCATCCTGCTGATCTACCATACATATGTGATGTCACATACAAGCATCTGGAATAGTTGCGAAATGATGAGCTCAGGTCAGGGGTATTTTCTGAAAGCAGTTCGCCTGTGTGCAGGATTTTAAGTTGAGCCCCCGCCGAGAATAAGAGCGGCGCTCGGCACCGCAGAAAAATATTTGGGTGTGATATTTTTTTTTTTTTTTTTTTTTATTGTGCTGAACACTGGCTGTGGCTTAAAGGGACACAGAGTGCAGGGATTCAGTCATAATTTCAACAAAGTTCCCAGAAGCTCAACAGTAATTCCACAAACTGTCACCTGGTTTTCTCAATTGCAGTGAAATCCCTTCTTTCTGAGATTGGTAGTGGCAACCAAACAAGTCATCTTCCTCCAGATGGTGTGTGGAGCTAGCAGGACTGTGATTGGCTTTAGCAGCGGCCAATGACAGCCCCCCTAGCAGAACTGCACCCAATCTCTTCCCCATCACAAAAGCTGATGATCGCAGCTACAGCAAAGTTGGAGTTTCCCATCTTTTACAATGTGTGGGGGCACAGTGCCTCCCCCTCAGTGGAGGTGCGGTGTGGGGAATTCTGAAATTGGAATGCATTATTGTCTCACTGACCCTTCCCTGCACTGCTCTGCTGATGGGGAGGGAGTCGAGTGCCGGCAAAAGAGGCATATGCCTCGTACACACGATCAGATTGTTGGCCCAAAAAAACGTGGAATTTTGTCTGGGCATTGTCTCAAACTTGTCTTGCATACACACGGTCACACAAATGTTGGCCAACAATTACGAACGTAGACACACTACATGGTTTTTCAGCTCTTTAGCGCCACCCTTTGGGCTCCTTCTGCTAATTTCGTGTCAGTAGAAGTTTTGGTGAGTGTTGATTCGCCCTTTCTTTTAGCGCTTTTCAGTTCGCACTTTTCAGTTGATTTCTGAACAGCTGTTCGTCAACCAGACATGTTGCAGAATCGGAGGAGATAACGTGTTATTTATTATTGGCCTTGGAGTTATTGCTTTGACATTATTTTTTTGGGTTGAATAATGATTTGGTATGGTATATTTTTGATATTTTTGGATGCAAAGAATGCACTTTTTGGTTAAGTTATATTGGCATATAACATGTCAATTTTTTTTTTTTTTTTTTTAATACACAATAAAAAAATTGTGGAGAATAATACTTGGCTATGTGTTTTACTTCAAATGATAGTTTGGGAGTAGGCAGTTACATTTTAAAAAATACAATGTAAAATTCACAAGGGACACCAACATAGTTGTATCTTTGAACTTAAAAACTAGGGGATAATGGTGTTGTGGTATCTTGCACGAAAAAAAAAAACATAATAATATTATTCTGGATATCACTAGAAAGAAAAAGCCTTTGAAAATTTTGCAATAACTTCATCAGTATAACCAGCAAAGCAGCTTCATTATTATCCAATTAAAGAAGAAGAGAATTGTGCGCTGCATTTGGAGATTTCATAATTTGCCACGTCACAAATGTTACTTCTCCATTAAAAACATTGGTTTACAACACCGACCACTTCTGCTTCCAAGCATGCGTGTTTGTACTTTGGACTTCTGTCCGTACACACGATCGGAAAATCCGACAACACAAATTAGTTGGTGGAAAATTTGAAGACATCCTAGCCAACATTTGTTGGTGGAAAGTCCGACAACAATTGTCCGATGGACAATTACACATGGTCTGATTTTCCCCCAACAGCCTGACATCCAACATTTCCCGTCGGAAATACTGATCGTGTGTACAGGGCTTTTGGGTGCCACTTGCTGCACTAGTGCTGGGGGTTGCCTACCCCTGTTCTAAAAATGCACTCACAATGAATTGATACGGTTTTGTCTGTACAGAAGTAAACACAAATAGAATCAATGTTGGCGTGTGTAAATGCATGTCTTACATTTTACATATGCAAAGTAAAGTAGGTTTAATGTAGACACAGTACCATGCTCAGCTAGGCAACTGACTGGGAACTAAACTCAACAGAAGACATGAAGTGTTTTTATGGCCTCATTAAATAATACCTTCACTTCTTTAAACTAAATAAATAAGAAAATGCTGTATAAGCCCTTACACTTTTCAGTTTAACAATCACTGGAACAACATCAGCACAGAACCTGTGACTAGCATAACTTCAAAAACAAATTCCAATAAATGCAATTCTCTCTACCTTAGGTGGCTGCTCTTCACCTTGCAGGGCGCCCCAGAACACATCATCTTTTCCTGGGGTCATAGGACTTATGATCATGTCAGACAGGGAGCTGCTGTAGTGATTGTCTCTACTGGAGCGGAGATTTTCATTCTTTGATTAAGAGAAAAACAAATACAAGCACATGGATGAAATAATAACCCAGGATCACAGGAGATGGTTCTAAACAAGCAGACAATTCTGAACTCCTCTCTAGAGAGGTTATGTGTTGTTCATATTACCGTAATAACCTTTTATTCCTAGGGAAGCACATACAATTACTAACTTAAAAGTTGCCTTGCTTTTACATTCACAGATAGCAGTGTTTTAGGAATTCATTGGTTCTTCACATATTGTAGTATAGATGTTAATTAACAGTATTTGACATACTACTTGTTACAGATTTTATTATTCATCCTATTTATGACCACCACAACAAAAATACATTTTGACTTGGCTAAAAATTCCTTATCTTGGAGTACAGTACAGGACACAGGCTAGATACCTATAGACCCTGTGTTATAGGCTGTTACCTTCAGGTGATATGTATAGGGATGAGCCGAACACCCCCCAGTTTGGTTTGCACCAGAACTTGCGAACAGACAAAAAATTTGTGCGAACACCGTTGAAGATTATGGGACACTGTTGGAAGGCAACATGGTTTAACCGCTTCCCGACCGGCGCACGACTATGTACGTTGACAGAATTGCACGGACAGGCATAAGGGCGTACAGGTACGTCCCCTTTAAGATGCCGCCGTGCCATCGAGCGCGCGCCGGTCGGGACCCCCGTGAGGCCGGTCGCGGGTCCTGCGGACTCGATCACCGCGGGGATACCCGTGATCATCTCACGGGAAGGCTGAACGGGGAGATGCGGAAATAAACAGCATCTCCCCGTTCTGCCTAGCAACTAGTGACGTCCATCTCTGTTCCCTGTGATTGGAACAGAGATCAGCATTTACTAGCTGACAGCCACGCCCCCCCCCCACAGTTAGAAACACGCCTCTAGGAACATGTAACCCCTACACTGCCACCTAGTGGTTAACCCCTTCACTGCCAGTGTCATTTACACAGGAATCAGTGCATTTAAATAGCACTGATTGCTGTATAAATGACAATGGTCCCAAAAATGTGTCAAAAATGTCCGATGTGTCCGCCATAATGTCGCAGTCACAATAAAAATCACTGATCGCCGCCATTACTAGAAAAAAATAAATAATAAAAATGCTATAAAACTATCCCCTATTTTGTAAACGCTATAACTTCTGCACAAACCAATCAATAATCGCTGATTGCGATTTTTTTTTTTTTTTTTTTTTTACCAAAAATATGTAGAAGAATACGTATCGGCCTAAACTAAGGAAAAAAAACGTTTTTTTATATATTCTTGGGGGATATTTATTATAGCAAAAAGTAAAAAATAATGCGTTTTTTTTTCAAAATTTACGCTCTTTTTTTGTTTATAGCGCAAAAAATAAAAACCGCAGGGGCGATCAAATACCACCAAAAGAAAGCTCTATTTGTGGGAAAAAAAGGACGTAAATTTTGTTTGGGAGCCACGTCGCACGACCTCGCAATTGTCAGTTAAAGCGACGCAGTGCCGAATCGCAAAAAGTGGTCTGGCCTTAAGCCAGCAAAATGGTCCGGTCTGAAAGTGGTTAAGCAATAAAAGGTTAGTGCTTGACCCCCAAAAACTTGTGGATTAGATACTATAAGTAAAAAGTTACATTCACATGGACATTTTGCAGTGCACAGGGGTGGCCTCCAGGAAAAAATCAATCAGCATCCAGAGATCGCCTTTAGCTGCCTTTTTGAATACAGCAAACGATTAGCTGTCTCCTCCCCCCCCCCCCCCCCCCCAGACAGCCCTGATCTCAACATTGAGTCTGTCTGGGATTACATGAAGAGACTGAAGGATCTGAGGAAGCCTACATCCACGGAAGATCTGTGGTTAGTTCTTCAAGCTGTTTGGCATAGCCTACCAGCCACGTTCCTTCAAAAACTGTGTACAGAAGTACAGTGGGTACCTAGAAGAATTGATGTCAGTTTGAAGCCAAGGGATAGTCGCACCAAATATTGATTTGCTTAGGATTTCTTTTCTGTTCAAATACTTTTTGTTCATTGATTAGAAAAAAAAACTATTAACACTTCTGTTTCTGAAAGCATTCTTAAGTTACAGCATTTTTTCACACTGTGCCCTTTTGCACAGTACTTTGTCAAATCAAAAGTGTGCATGTATGTAGCTATTTATACATATTCTGGTGCTCAACACAGATCATATAATACAAATAAAGTAAATGTTTTCATGGCCCTCAATATATAGCACTTATCAGTATACTGCATTAGACATGTGCAATTCGTTTAGTTTTTTTTCGTTTTTCGCTTTTGTTCGTTATTTTCGTTCAGTCGTTATCGTACGAATGAACGAACGATTCGCTAAAAATTTTAACGAATCGTTCGAATCGAACGAATCCGAAAATCCGAAAAAAACTAATTAGAAACAACGAAACTATGAAAGAAGAAAATCTGAAAAACGAAAACAGGAACAACGAAAATCAAAATGAACGAAAAAATTCGTACATTCGTAACTTTTTTTTTTTTTGTTGAATTGGTAATTTTCCGTGTCCCTTACAATGGCGCTGCTTAACGTGCCTCGAATGGACTGAACGAAAATATTCGTACATTCGTAAACTTTTTTTTTTTTTTTTTTTCGATTTGTAATTTTCCGTAAAATTTAATAATAGCAAACACATTACATAAAATTATGAATTATGCTCAGATTATGAATCTACGAATGTTACGAAAGTACGAATAAATACGAATGCGTCCGAATTTTGAATAAACGAATAAACGAAAATTAAACGGAAAAACGAATCAACGAAAAAATAACTCTTACGAAAATACGAATCGTTACGAATACGAACACCGATGACTTACGAATTTACGAATCATTACGAATCAACAGAAACGAAAAAAACGAAACGAAAATAAACAAATTTTTTTGTTGTGCACGTGTCTATACTGCATTTCTTATACTCCTCTCAATAGCAAACCAAGCTTATACAGGCATACCCCACTTTTTAGTACACAATGGGATTTATTTACTAAAGCTGGAAAGTGCAAAATCAGGCTCACTTCTGCATAGAAACCAATGAGCTTCCAGGTTTAATTATCAAAGTTTAATTAACAAGCTGGAGTTAGAAGCTCATTGGTTTCTATACAGAAGTGAGCCTGATTTTGCACTTTACAGCTTTAGTAAATAAACACTATTGCGTACTTAAAAGTGGGGTATGCCTGTACAGTATACGACACATGTACCCTACTGACTGTCTAAAACATTAGATTTAAGATCTACAGCTGGTGAGATCTTGGCACTAAAAAGCTAAGATCTGTGCAGTTTCATTCCAGTTGCCATTAGTAAACAATACATATATTTCATGTTTAAAATCTACTGTGCAGATTACAATTTTAGCAGGTCACATAGCACTACAATAAATATCCAGAGTACACACAGGGTCTTTACCTCCAGTATGGCTCTTGGCAAAGCTGGCGTACAGGGGCTAGAACTGCTTCCAGATCCAAGTCTTCCATGAGCTTGTTGTATAAAACCGGTCCATTTTGCATGGCTTTGATCAGCATAGAAGATTTTTTTTTCTAGTATCTAAAAGCAGTCTATCATTATTACATGTCATCTTAACTTAAAACATCCTAATACACAAACTAGAAAAGGTTGTATCCCCACTGGAAAAATGCTGTCAACTTCCTGGCAAAATAGGAAGTGATTGGGAATCTCACCAAGTAAGATACTACCAAACAAAACCACAAGTATTTCCATGCACATTTCCTGCACCGCGATCCAAACACATAGTCTACAATCTTCTGGTGTCAACAGATTCCCGAAGACACCAAAAATTGCAAATGCCACAGTACCATGCAATCCAGTTGCAGTGTGTTGTGTTTTTTTTTTTTTTTTTTTTTTTTTTTTTTAAATAGTGCATGCACTACTTTTGATGTGATCCAGTGCAATTTCAACTCCTTCAAATGAATGGGCTGAAAATTGCATCACACTGAATCGCACAGGAACACTGAGCGCATTCCTGTGCGATTCAGGGTGTGAACTGGCACTAAAGGCCCGTACACACAGTCATAAATTCGGGAAGATAAATTTCGTCCGATGAACGATCTGCCAATTTTTCTGATCGGTAATATGCTGCTTTGAAAGCTGATTACGAATTTTCAGCAGACAAAAACTGGATGTGCAGGCTTGAAAATTTTTGTCTGATGTGACCACAACGTCCGATTTTTTTTTTTCTTTTCATTAGTACGGTTTTCTGAGGAAAAAAAATCTGACGAGCAAGACTAGGCATGCTCAGAAATGAAAGAACACATGCAAAACAATTCAACACATTACGTCACTTCTGACGTTGAATTCTGACATCAGAAAATTTTCTGATGGTGAGTACCCTCTTCACTTTCGATTTGAGACTAGCATCAAACAAAAATTTGTCCAATAATCTGACCGTGTGTACGAGGCTTTAGAGCAAGGGTCTCAAACTGGTGGCCCTCGAGCTGTTGCAAAACTACAAGTCCCATTATGCATTGCAAGGCTGACAGTTACAAGTATGTTTCCCACAGGCAGAGGCATGATGGGACTTGTAGTTTCGCAACAGCTGAGGGCCGCCAGTTTGAGACCCCTGCTTTAGAGGCTTGAAAAGTCAACAATGTTTTTATTGCTTTCCATGACGCAACCAAACCTCTTGTGCAGCTATGGTAACATGAAGACAGCATGAAGGCACGTGGATTTTGTATAGTAAACAATTCCATATTTTATATTATAATATTTTTTTCTAAATATTCCATAACAACAGTATGTCTTGTATGAATATTCATATGTATTTGGGGTGTTTCTTTGATCCCATTAAAATAGATGGGCTGCTATGTTGCTATGTTATACGTCACCTTTAGACACATGCTAGACCACCCTTTTGTCTATAGGTGCCATTTGTCATTATCATTTATTGCTGGGATGCACAGTACAGAATACACTATTGTCAGGGCTGGGCTCAGCTCTTCATTCTCTGAGCTGGCCGCTCAGCTGTCGGTTAATTGCCAGCTCCTATCTCTCCACAGCTACTCACCTGTTGATGATATCCTGCTCGTCAGACCTGCCTACTTAAGCCATCCAACCCAGAGGATCTCTGCATTCGCCTTGGTCAACATCACAGAGACTATCTCCTGTGTTCCTGTTTAACCGCTTCCCGACCGCCCACTGCATATATACGTGAGCAGAATGGCACGGGCAGGCAAAATCACGTACCTGTACGTGGCCCTTTAAATGCCTGCCCGTAGGTCGTGCGCGCGCCACCAGCGGCACGCTCGTGACCTGGTCGGGAGCTACGTGACCCCGGCCGCGGGACCAGCGGACCCGATTGCCGCTGGTGTCCCGCGATCGGGTCACAGAGCTGAAGAACAGGGAGAGGTTCCATTACTAGTAAAAAAAAAAATATTAATAAAAATGCTATAAAACTATCCCCTATTTTGTAAACGCTATAACTTTTGCGCAAACCAATCAATAATTGCTAATTGCGAATTTTTTTGTTTTTTTACCAAAAATATGTAGAAGAATACGTATCGGCCTAAACTGAGGAAAAAAAAATAATATATTTTTTTTATATATTTTTTGGGGATATTTATTATAGCAAAAAGTAAAAAATATTGCATTTTTTTTCAAAATTGTCGCTCTATTTTTGTTTATAGCGCAAAAAATAAAAACCGCAGGGGCGATCAAATACCACCAAAAGAAAGCTCAATTTGTAGGGAAAAAAAGGACGCCAATTTTGTATGAGAGCCACGTCGCACGACCGGGCAATTGTCAGTTAAAGCGACGCAGTGCCGAATCGCAAAAAGGGGCCTGGTCCTTTGGCTGCCAATTGGTCCGGGGGTGAAGTGGTTAAAGACTTGCTTGGCTGACATCCCTTCTGGCTCGAGATCCTACTTGCTGTTCCACTACACTGATCCTTGACCTTCTGGCTTGGCTGACCATCCGTTCCAGTTACCAAACTTTGGCTATGTTTTGACTACGTTTGTTCTATTTACATTTATTAGTAAACAAGTGTGATTTGACTTTACTTCTGACAACTATACAGAATCTTATAACAGAAATCGCTTACAACAAGCTCTTAAGAGCAGGATCAGAGCAAGGTGAAATTAATATTTTTAAAATCTATAATTCTTAAAATGTAAACCTCATCACTCAAACTTGATAAGCTGGCAAATCATTCCAAATTATAGCAAGGAGGTATGAAAATGGCACATGTAGCTCAGATATTTTCAATGGGGGAGGCAAATGGTAATCGTTGGGGTAGTATAAATGTATTTCTCAATAAAAAACATGAACTTACATCATTAATGGGCTTCACATTTGGATGATCGGCAGTATGATTTGTTGGTGCTACATGTTTCCCCATATGATCATGCTGGAGAAATAACAGCTGAGTCTGATCTTTGGGCAGTGTACGGTGAAATTTTCTTTGGCTTTGCAAATCTGTCTTCTAAACAAATACAAATAAACATGACAATATTACTTACTATAACTTACTACCTCTACTACTACTACTACTACCACAAATAATATTGGTTACAACAATCTTTTAGATTCTCATGCAGCAATACTTCCGTAGGTGCCGCTAGTATTTTGTAGACATGTGCATTTGTTTTCGTCCGAATTTCAGGTATTTTCGTTATCATTTTAACAAACGATAACGAAAGTGCAGAATCCGAAAAAACGAAAGATCCGACATAAACAAATGCTTTATTTTCGTTTTCATTGTGACAACAGTTCGATATAGATAGGAGATTCGATGCTGACAATAACAATCTGTGTTCATTGAACCTGTGGTCGAATGTGCCTAACCTTAACTATATTAGTCCAAGATTATTCTACATGGAGAGAGAAGATTCGACGTAGAGAAAAGATTGCTGCTGGAATTGGGTGGAATTGCAGCTAAACTATACAGAGTCATACAGTTTAGCTGCTCCGTCAAATCATCTTTGAACATTCGACAGACACCATAAGCCTTCAATGACAGATTCGACCTTAATGCATTTGGATTTTCGGACAAATGCAATTTTTAACGAAAACCTAAATAAATAAAAACTAATTTCGGGAGTAACTAAATTTTATTTTTCGGACGAAAATGAAATTCCGAAACAAAATATTTCAGTGTGCACATGTCTAGTATTTTGCTGAGGTCTTCCCTAGTTTCAGCCCCGCAGCCAGGCACACAGTATTTCCTGCAGTCAGGTGCACACAAGTATTGCTAGTTACTCCAATGGCTAGTCTAGGGTGTGTAGTGTGTGTGTTTTGTTTTTTGTTTTGTTTTAAATTAGGAAATGGGATAGGGGAAGGGGGAAAAAGGTTACTCAAAACCTAAACTATTCACAGTTGAGGACAGCTTTTTAGTGGAACGGTGTAGCAGATTGTACAGGACTGAGCAAAGTCCATTGCAAAGAGAAGGAATTTAGTACAATCTGCTCTTCAGGACACCAGCTGGTTACACCCAGCAGATGACTTCTAGTACCCAGGGGAGATTGAGCAGCACAAGTCCCTAGGATCCCTTTAGGGGTCCATACTCGCAAGGCCCTGGTCGCAAGTCACCTTCCTTAGGTTTTACCAGACAGGAACCATGGACATCCCTCCCTCAGTCAGCTCTAAAGAGAACCCTGTGTTTCAGCATTCAGGCCCTTAAATCGCCCAACTGGGGCCTCGTAGTAGCTAGTGCTAGGGAGAGGCAACGTGCCCCCTCCCCAACTGGACCTCTACTCTCCAGGAAAAGATCAGGATTTCAGGTGATCCCTGGACATAAACACAGGCACCAAGCATGCCTAGGGGCACCTCCCCTTCCAATTGGCTGGGGCTTCATCTATATTAATGTTGCTCATCTAAATGGTTTCCACCTACAATCCAGAACCTTTCTAGGTTGCTTGGATACAGGGTAACTCCATACAGCATGAGCAGCATCAGAGCACCCTGAGCAGGCAGAACTAAACAATCACGGCTCCTGTTAAGCAGAAGCCCAAACACATTTACCTAGCTGCTCCTCTGTTAAGCAGAGGGGCCAAAAACAATTTTATTTGCTCTAGTACCTACTTAGCAGGGTGCTACACTTAGCCAAAACTTTTTCCCATTTTAGATTGAGCATGTAAGGATTTTTATTGCTTTCTGGGTCTCTGCTGGGGAAATTCACCCCGCTTATTTCCTGGTGAACATTGCCAATAGGTCACAAAGTGATGGGAAATGTGACATTTTACAGCTGTCCACTGAAGCAGTGGGGGAAGAGAGATTTTCCACCGGGGATACTTGTTCTAGAGACACTTGTTAAAGCAATGCTTTCACTTTTGAAAGATATACTGTCACTTAATTTTGTGTCTCCATGAAAAATTGCTGCGCAAATACCGTTTGACATAAACAGTTGCAACAACCGGCATTTTATTCCCTTGGGTCCCTGCTAAATATATATATATATATATATATATATATATATATATATATATATATATATATATATATATATATATGTATATATATAATGTGTGGGGTCCTGAGTAATTTTCTAGCAAAAAAATTATGATTTTTACATGTAGGAGATAAGTGTCAGAATTGGCTTGGGAGGCGAGTGGTTAAAATTGAGGTAGCTTCTTACCTTTTAACAATTTCATCCCATAATAAAAATATACAACTTGTCTAGAGTTTTTTAATTTAATATTCTGATCATTTGATTGGCGTTTCTCATGTCTGAAGCATGTTATTACTGACTGTGCAACATGGGGGTCTTGGCTATAATGCATTCTAGGATTCAAAAGGTCTCGTTCTGGTGTCAGTATCTTTTTCTGTTTTTTTTTTAAGTGCTAGTCTTTGGCTGTTTTGATTGGCTGGTATGGGATGACATTACTCCCATGCGTGTGCAAGAGAGCAGTCATCCCAGCACACTTGCAGTGTGCAGGAATGTAAGCTGAGCATACATGTTCCTATCAGAAGACTTCCCCTCTTATGCCCCGTACACACGGTCGGAAAATCCGACCACAAAATCCATCGTTTTTTTTCCGAAGGATTTTGTCCGACACTGGTGTTGCATACACACGGTCGGACAAAGTTGGCGGAAAATCCGATCATTCTGAACGTGGTGACGTTTGTTGCCTACGACGGGACTACGTAGAGGCTAGTAGCCAATAGCTTTGGTCTTGTAATGTGATCTGAGCATGCGTGGCACTTTGTCCATCGGACTAGGCTACACACGATTGGAAAAAGTCCGATAGGACTTTGTTGTCGGAAAATTTGAGAGCAGGAGATAGAACTTTGTTCAACGGAAAATTCGACCGTGTGTATGGGGCTTTATCCTGTTCCAGTGAAACAATGGCTTTTCCTTCACTTTCTGTCCTGGTGACAAATAGTCCTAACCCCGGGACCCACAGGAAGTGTGAATCTCCCTATTAGAGACACAGACAATAAAAATGTCCAACCAACATTCTAGCTCTTCTCAGTGCTGGTGTTGCTTTGTTGTTCACAAACATCTTTCTTACCATTCCAGGTATCGACTTTTCTGTTGGGTTGCTTTTTCCATCTGTTTTCTGTATTAGATCTTCATGCTGCAGTTAGAATTAAGACACTGTAAAACTGTAAGACTTTAAAACATATAAAGTCTCTCTATAATAGTCAAAGAAGACACCAAATTTTACATGGAAACTAAATTATTATTCTTAATGGATGGAACATGAATTACATTAAGTAGACTATAAATTTGTTTAACCAATGCCGTTTCTCAGATCCACATAGAAATCTCTCTTGCATTAAAACAGGATTTCAGTTGCATGGTTACCTTTACTCAAAGTATATTAAAAATGCTACCATTTAAGCATAATGGTAAGTAGAACATAGGGTTGTAAGCAAATAGAAAAATTGCTAATACTCTTTTAAATGATGTGGCTTATTACAATAGAATTCTTATTCCTTAGTGCCAATTTTAATTTCCGACGTCCAATCATAATTTTACACTGCTGAAGTCAACCCAAAGCAATATAGATTCTTCCTAGCTGCTATAGGTCATGGCAGTTAATCAGTACACTTCATTTAATCAGGTTTACATGTCTTTTAAAGCCCATCTTTTGGCAAACTTAAACCCACTCTGACTTCTTATCCAATTTAATCTTTAAAGTAAAATTTCCAAACTTTTTTTTACCCGCCGCTTTAGTCTGTCGCCGCTCACTAAGACCTCTCTTCCAGTAATGGAGACAGGATGGAGAGGAGATTTACATGTATTTATTAATTTATTAGTTCCTACTTTCTCCTTTTGTGAGAAGAAGGGGCAGCCTCTCAAATGTAAACAGTAGTTATGTTTTTATTTGTGATCACTGTGATTGGCCATCACCGCGATCACAAGGTACAGAGCCACTGAAATTCACTCTGTGCCTTTTACATAGATTCCTTGCTGTCTTATTACAGCTGCAGCAGAAGCATTGTACACAGACAGACATTTTAAATGTCAAGTAAGGTTTTTATATATAACACTTTTTTGTTTTAAATAAAGTAGGAAGGATTAGAATTCCTTTCAAGTTTTTTTTTTTTTTTTCACTGTGGGCCCCTGCTGGGCAGATCTACCATCTCTATTTGTCCTGGTGACCATTATTTGGAACAGAAAGTGATAAAATCCAACTGTTTAGAGTGGTCACCGGAACTAAGAGGTGATGGTTACTTTCCCAATGGTGACGCTGGTGCCAATGGCAGATAAAAGAAAAAAATTCCCATATTTTGTAGGGATTTCCACTCACTTGCTGTAGGATCTGCAGAACACGGAAAGGGAACTCTAAGACATAGACCGCAAACAATAAAATGATAAAGGTTTTTAACACTTCTTTACTCTTATTCAAATCAAAAGTTTTAGCTATACATACGCGTTCCTTTTTCATAACACTAAATTGTAAATGGGCTTTGTCAAAATAAAAGCAGGGCATACCACTATCATACAAAATAATAAGTTGTAAGTGGTACAGTGAAAATCAGCACTTCAAACGTCAGGGCTGCCATGCACTACTCATGTCCTTCCTAACTGTACCACACACACATGCTCAAGATTTATGTAAAAACAGTGCCGTGGCAGAAGATGCTCACAATAGTCAATGCTAAGGGGCATTACACATACCCCAGGAGGAATAACAGGTGAATGTCAGAGTCTGTGCTGTGTTTATGCCCCTGAAAGTATGTTGGTTTGAGGGTCAGTCCAGCCAGTACTAACCTTTTTAGTTGCCGATTTGAGTAAATTCCATGAGTTCTATTTTTTGGGAACTTCCCTGGTGATCGCTGCATCTACGTTTCCTGTTCAGCCCTACTCGTTCAGTCATCCTGCTGCAGAAAAAAATGTTCTGTGTACCTTTTTGCAGTCTTGTAAATAAAGATGGAAAAACCCATATGTAGCGGTACCCCCTGTAGGGGTACCGCTAGTGATATGGCCTACCTGTCACCCTGCCCAGCCTGACATTCAATTCTCAGTCACTCTAAGACCATGAACAGTACATGTGCTTGTTTTTGTTTGTTTTATTGAGGGAATTTAACTTGGATGGGGTAAGGAAAATATGGGATACCCGATGAATTATAGAACAATCAATTGGGACGAACTATATACACTCCCTGTACACATTACTACTTCAGTCTCCTCCAGCATTTCCCTTGCTTGCAGACTATTCCTCTTCTTTCCTCCTGCACAAGTCCTGACTCTCAGGATCAGCTAGCACAAAATGGTTAGGTCTTGCTCTGACTCAGCCAGACCTTAGCAACTGCCCTTTGCAGGCAGGCCCCTATGGTGTAGCAAGAAAACAAAGTCTCCAGTGCTAACTGTCCTACAGATGGGCTACTGCTCCCAGTCAGCCCTCTTCAGGCCCTGCCAGCCCACCTGGCTGCAGCTGTCTGACTCCACTGCCCATGATGCCACAGTCCACTCCACTGGCTCTGAATGCTCCCAGCCCTCTCAGGCATGCCTCCCCAGTCCTCCTAACTGTGCATGTCACTCACCAGCCCTCCTGGCTGCGACCAGTTGTTCCTCTCCTTGAAGACTTGCCCAGCAATGCTAGCTTCTGCTGTCCTCTGCTCCTCCTGGGCCTCTGTCCAGAACCTTCACACTTTCTTGAATGGTTCTGTCTGCACCCAGGCCTAAGGTCTACTCCCCTACCGGGGAGCTCCCCGCCAAGGCCCTGACAGCCTAGCACTCCAACTTCAAGCTCTGAACAACTCCAACAACCCCCCCCCCCCAAAAAAGTTTACCTATTCTACAGAACAAAAATCCTATTCTAGCACCTACCTAAGTAGAGGGTGCTACACATATAAGGAGCGATAACCCTATTGGGAAAAGGTCTTCCAACGGATGCAAAATACAAAAAATACACTTTTAGTGGGGCAGGGAAAGGTTAGAGTTTATAGCAATGTTTTTTGTTATCTGTTCCTTCCTGGGTCTGGTGAACGCAGTGCCCCACATTTCTTGCACAAGCCTCTCAGGAACAGGAAATTAGGGAAAATACCTCACTATCCAAAACTAAAAAAAAAAAAATGTCAACTTCTATGGGTTCCAGTTAATAATTTGATAAGACCCTTTCCTCACTGGATATTAGTAAAGTTTGTACTTTGACTAAATAAAGGTCATAGTGGTGGGGTATGGAGTATGGACCAAAGTTTGGAAAATATTGAACTTGGCAAGATTCAGGCTGCATTCACACCTGAGCGTTTTGTAGCTTGAAGCCTGAAGCTACAAAACGCTAGAGGGGAAAAAATACATTATTCTCTATGGAGATGGTTCACATCTCCACTCCAAAACGCCTGAAGCCCTACGCCTGAAGCTCAAACAAGTTCCGGACCCTTTTTTGTCGCGCGAATCAGGCAGATTTGGGCGTTTTTATTCTTTTTACATTGGTGACCTTTTGCTCTGCACAAAATTTGCGGCAAATCGCGGTAAAAAACGCAGCGAAATCGCAGTAAAAAACGCTGCAAATCGCGCGATTTTCTGCCTGAAAAGCTATGCTCAGGTGTGAATGCAGCCTTAAGCTTCTCGCATGTCTTTCTGTCACCACACAATGTACAGCTGGCATCTTAAATGTTCACCCAATTAGACAAACCTAAACCCTATGCTGTAATATTAAAAAAAATAGATACAAGGTAAATACTTTTTTACAATATGTATATTACATTATTTTGGGTGCTTCTTTTCTTTAAAATACTTCTATCACATGCGTGAGCTAGGTCCTCTATATAACCCTTGTCCAATTGTGAACATAATAATCTTCAGGGCTGAATCCCTGCCTATCCAAAGACTGACTCCTCCTGTATTGTAATCACTTTGAAATGTTCACGGGTCTTTTACTGTGAATATCTATATATTTCTGAACTTTGTATTTTTTAACTTTGGAAAGTACAATGATGCCTTTCAGTAATAATTTGACATTTAAGTGAAAGACTTGTTTGTTTTCTGATGATGTACCTACTGTGTCTAAAAGTGACTGAACTTTTTTTGCTGTTCTCTCATTACCATCCTACTGTTAATTCAATGAGAAATTCAAAACATGTGCAACCTGTGTAGGTGCACGCTGTGCCATTCTGAGGAAGATGGCGCCTACAGCCGAATTGGTACCCCTATCAAAATAATAAAACTCATATTAATCTGAGAAAATGAAATACTCATAAAATACACTTAAAGCCATATCCTTTTGGGTGACCTGTGGTCTTTAGAAATACCGTATATTCTCGAGTATAAGCCGAGTTTTTCAGCACATTTTTGTTGTGCTGAAAGTGCCCCCCTCGACTTATACTCGAGTCAAGCACTTTTCTGCAGCAAAAAAATAAATTTCCCGACCCGACTTTGCGGCCCCGTATCTCGGTGCTAGGCTGTGGGTTTGCAAACCAAATTTGGGGTTCCTAGCACCCAGTGGCCCCGGGATAAGGGGCCGCAAAGTCGGGTTGTACAATGTAATTTTTTGCTGCAGAAAAGTGCTTGACATTTTCCGACCCGACTTTGGGGCCTCATATCTCAGGGCCACTTGGCGCTAGGAGCCCCAAATTTGGTGTGCAAACCTAGTGGAACCAACATATACAAATTTGGGGTTCCTAGCACCAAGTAGCCCCGAGATAAAGGCCCCAAAGTCGGTCAACTGTGTCCACCTGCAGCAAAGTCATTTCGGGACCCTTTGGGTCCAGAGACCCCAAATTTTGTCTGCAGCTAGGGGGCATCTAGGAACCCTTAACTACCAAGTTTGAGTTCAGGGGACCTATGGCTGCAAATGGGTACAGTGAGGCATGCAAATGGGCACAGTGAGGCTGCAAATGGGCATTGTTGACCCTCTTTTCCACTTACAGTAGCTGCGCATTTCTCACCCTAGGCTTATACTCGAGTCAATACGTTTTCCCCAGTTTTTTGTGGTAAAATTAAGTGCCTCGGCTTATATTCGGGTCGGCTTATACTCGAGTATATGCGGTACCCAACTTTGTTGGACCACATTCTACTGTCCTCAGGACTCGCACACAATGGGCCTGTATTTATATTGGATTCTTTGATATTTGTGCAATTGCATAATCCCAGCAATTTTTGATTCATGAATTCTGCACTGGGTGCACAAATCCACATGCACTCATGCATTCAGTTAAAAATAAAAAATGTGCTGATTCCTACTTTTCACTTACCACACTCTTGTATCTTTCTTAGGAACAAAAACATTGTAGTTAGATAAGACTCCCTCACCTGGCATTAGGTATTAAACTGATTTTATAATTTTTGTATTGTATAAATTTGCATGATGTATCATTGTAGCACTCCAAGGACATTTACTGCAGGTATAGTAGCCCATGCAGCTACTATGGGACCTGAAGGTGGGCACAGTACATGTATAATGCCACGTACACACGATCGGAATTTTTGTCGGAAAAGCCTTGGATGTTTTTTCCGACAGAATTCTGGTCAAGCTTGTGTTGCCTACACACGGTCACACCAAATTCCGACCTTCAAGAACGCAGTGACGTACAACACTACGACGAGCCGTGAAAATGAAGTTCAATGCTTCCGAGCATGCGTCGGAAGTTTGCGCGTCGCAATTGCCACAGACGATCGGAATTTCCATTGGAAAAATTGAGAACATGCTCTCAATCTTTTGCTGGTGGAATTTCAGCCGATGGGGCCTACACACGGTCGCATTTTCCGACCAAAGGCTCACATCAGTCTTTTGCTGGCGGAATTTCCAATTGTGTGTATGCGGCATAAGTTTGCTTACTCAAATTATTCAGTTTCACCCTCACAGAAAAAGATCATCAATTGCTGTTTCAGGAGAACAGAAGCTAAGGCTTGATATACACCGTCTTTTTTTTTTTTTTTTTATTCTATTTTTTTCAACCAGTTGCAGACTGTCAAGGCCTAGACTTGGAGTCTTCTCTGCACTCTGCACTGAAATCTCTCAAAACCTGTAAAGGTGGGGGAAACTAGCTCTGCACTTCCTGGCCTCCAAGATGACAACAAACTGAACAAATTTGTGACTAAGACCAGGGATCTTCTAGCCTTCAGTGTAGATGCTCTGGTAAATCCTTTAACTCCATTACTTTTTATCTCACTTCTGATGAAGACCCTTCCCGAATGCTGGGCAAGATAGGGGAGGGAAATGTTGGGTCAGAAGCACAAACCTACTCAGACTTCTGTCAGATAAACCTTGGCTTCTTCCAAAAAATCCAGACTTACTGGTCCCAAGGTCAGCTATTCTATCCTGCTTCTCAGTCACTGACTTTTGAAGCATGGCTGTTGAAACCCAAGTCCTAAGGATAAGGGTATTTGACTCATCTGTTCCCACCTTACTCGGAGCAAGAAATCCAAATCCTGAAAGTTTACCATTGCACATGGAAGGCTTACTTTGCTTAGCATGAGGATAGAAAGCTGAGTCCCAGAGAATACTCTTATCACATGTATTTTGGTCTATCTTCAGTCTGCTTTGGCCCTTATGGGACAGGTTTCTACTTTTCTACTTTTCTACTTTTATTCCGAGAGTGGCTTGTTCATAAAAATCTCAAAATTTGACGAAGTGTCATCTTGGGATCTTAATCTGGTGCTCTGTTCTTTAGAAAACCACTTTTGAACAGATTAGAGACATTCTGTTGAAAGAATTCACTTATAAGGTTACCTAACTGGTGAACAATACATCTGTTAGGTGTGTTTCTCTGCTGGCAAACAGTTATTTCTTGTTTTGCACATAGACAAGGAGCTTTTTGAGGCCGAAACTTTCTTTCCTACTTAAGGTGGTTTCTTTCCACCTCAGTGATAACATTGTTCTTCCTTCCCTTTGTCCTGCCCCAAAACATGACAAGAAAATTGAAATACATAATCTATCCTACAAATTTTGTACAGATTTTAAGGGGGAACAAAAAAAAAGAATAATGGCATGGTGTCCCCCGTTCCCCACCTTCCCCAACAAATCCATACCAGTCTTTTAATCTGAGCATGCAGCCTGGCAGTCCAGGAAAGGGGCACATCTGTGCTGCCCCTCTTGATCCATACCAGGCCACATGCCCTGAATATGGGGGGGGGGCCCTGGTGATGAGGACAAGGGCCTCTTCACAACAACTCTGGCCTGGTGGTTGGGGGGGGGGGGCTAAGGTGGGACTTATCAGAATCTGGATGACACCTTTAGGAGAAGAGGGCCTTTAGAGGTCATCCCCCCTGCCCATGCCCCATGTGAATGAGTAAGGGGTATGTATTACCCCATACTCAATTGCAAAAAAAGTTAGTTGTAACACACACTTCTTCTTTATCAACAAAAAAAAAGTCCAGTGTTGCAAATCCAGCATCAATTTCAAGGCGTGTTACCCATCAATCTTTGAAAGCAAAAAACTGTGTTAACCTGTCCACTCATGCTGTACTCCCACCACTAATAAAAACTCTCTTTATATATACAAGTGAGGTTTATATAAAAGGGAGCCGTGATATGGTGACGACATTGACCAAATATGACCATGGCTTTATTTTGTCAGTGATGTCACCACCACCCTGCCCCTTTAATTACACTAGTACACTGGGGACACTAGTTCTGGTTAGTCCCCAAGGGATTACCTTAATTATCAGGGGTTTCCTCTCTCTTCCTGTTTGGATATTGTACAGAAAGTGAAGGGAAATCTCCCCAATGGGACACAGATGGCAAAAAATAAACTGAGAAGGTTTTTTTTTTTTTACCATCCCTTACTCTACTCTATCAAAAAAAAAAAAAATGCCTATAGTTCTGCTTTTAAGCATCTGCTTCCCAGATTTGCAAGGCTGCCACCTGGTCCTCTGCTCATATGATCTCAAAGTTCCATTAGGTGATTTTTCTGGCTCTGAATTGTGCTTTAGCTGAAAGTTGTTCATGCTGTTATTTGAGTGTTTTGTTCAGGTCCTGTAATCCTAGTTTTCTTTTGGGCCTGTTGGCTGTTCAGTTTACTACTACGTTGTTGCCCACTGTTCTGTTTTTTCCATGGCCTATGAATGTTCCTGTATCTTGTACTGTATAATTAAGATAATATGAATTTTGACTTGCCTGTGAATTACTTATCTTGCCGTACAGGATAGAATACAGTGTCTTGATTATTACTTGCTGAAAAACTGGAAGCTCACAGAGTTGGCGATATGTTATGTGAGTAAATTCTAGGGGGCCCCAGCATGTGTTTTTGCCGAAGTCCAATCATCTGAAGGAAGCCTGCAAGGTCTTTAAATACAAATCCCATACTGTCAAGTACTGGAATTTACAGGTAATACATAATTCCTGTTTTCTGCATTAGTTGAATTGTGCATTAATGCAGTTGAATTTACGATTGCTGAGCTGTGCTGATTTGTGCCTTTTTATATCTGTCTTGAGTTTTTATTCCACACAAAGAGAGAGTCTCTAATATGTGGCCACAGGTCCAGTTATCTCCTATAGAGGCTTACTGATCAGTATCCTGACAGTTCTCTGGCAGTGGCTTTATGGTTCTCTTCTGCATCCAAAGCTATACACAGGCAACTTTGACCTAAGTGTGCAGTGCTATGCTTTTTGTCAATAAATGGCTACCTTTATTTACACCTGCGCCCTTGCTGCTGCATTGTCTGCAATTAATTTGGGAGATTGGCACATGCACAACTTTACAGAGGGCACAAGGAATGTTGTAAGGTGAATACATGACCCCCCCACAATTAAAAAAGACACCCTTGCCTGCCTTTTAAGGCATGCCAGTACAAATATTATTATACAGGATTTTTTATAGGGCCAACAGTTTGCGCAGCGTTTAAGAAAAATAAAGGCAGACATTACAATTACATTACAATTTGGTACAAGAGGAATCAGAGGGCCCTGCTCATTAGAGCTTACAATCTAAAAAGGAAGGGTCAATTGATACAAGAGGTAATAGCTGTGGGGGGGGGGATGAGCTGATGAAGGAAGTAAAATAGTATTAGTTAGAAGTAGGATAGGCTTCTTTAAAGAGAAGGGTTTTCAGGGATCGTCTAAAGATGTATAGATTAGGGGGCAGTCGGACAGATTGGGGTAGAGAGTTCCAAAGGATGGGAGAAGCTCTGGCGAAATCCTGGAGGCGAGCATGGGAGGAGGTGACAAGGGAGCTAGAGAGCAGGAGGTCTTGGGAGCACCAAAGAGAGCGACTTGGTCGGTATTTGGGGACTAGGTTAATGATGTAGCTGGGGGCAGAGTTATGGATGGCTTTGTAAATTATTGTTAGTACTTTGAATTTTATTCGTTGGGTGAGTGGAAGCCAGTGTAGGGATTGGCAGAGAGGGGTGGAGGACACTGAATGGTTGGTAAGGTGGATGAGTCTTGCAGCGGCATTCATTATGGACTAAAGGGGGGATAGTCTATGTAAAGGTAATCCAATGAGGAGGGAGTTGCAGTAGTCGAGACGAGAGATAACCAGGGAGTGAGTTAGAAGCTAGGTGGTGTCATTCGTTAAAAAGGGGCGTATTCTGGAAATGTTGCGGAGGCTACGGCGGCATGATTTAGACAGGGATTGTATGTGGGTCTGAAAGGACAGCAAATATTGGTGGAAATGTGAAAGGAATGGGATACAAGTTTTGTTTAAAACTTTTTCATTTTAATGTGTGTTCTGTATAGCGATCTGGGCTTTGAGAAACAATTTGGTAAAAAAAAAAAATACTGTTTATACAGCAAGGGAAAAACTAATAAGTAGTGTTAAAACAAATGTATTAATTAAGAATAGAAAGGCTAAGCATAAAAATGTCTTGCAAAATAAATGGTGCTCTGAAAAAAGATTAAATGATTAGAATAACATTTTAATAGAAGTATCTGAGCTAGCAATAATTGGGCTAGTTAAGGAATTTAACTAAAATGTAATATACAAATATTGTTATTATTGAACTTTACTTATGTTATTGTGAAAAATTATCCTTAAACTCTGCCCTGTAATTTTTTTCTTCTTTTTTGTAGCACAAACTATAGTAGTACAAGTAAATGTTATTAAAGTTTAAAGTTGAGACACAATTTAACAATTGCAGAAAGTACATTTCTGAAATGTGTCTGTAAATGTTCCCATTTATCCAGGTCATGGTATAACTTGAAGCAGTAGTTCATCACATTCAATTGGACTTGTTTGGTAATGAAGACATACATAGCTTATCCAAACCACTTCAGTTCCAATGAATGTACCGCATTGGAACTGATCAGACTTGGTAAGCCACTTCTTTCCCTCCTTTTTTTTTTTTTCTTGTTTGCATCCCTCCCATTTTGGCCGTTTTGGCTGACTTTTCTGTGTTTTCCTCAAATCCAGATATAATGTATGTAATGCCTGACATGCACTGGAACTGAGCAAGTGGCTTGGTAAGCTACAAAATATCTTCAACATGACAGGTCCAGTTGAATGTGACTACTATTGGCGATCACTGCAATACATTTCCCCATGTTTTGCAGAATTTGACTGTATCGGCACTACCTTTTAGAAGCTTTATCTTAAAGCAGAACTAAAGGCAAAACTTTTTTTTTATTATTTTCGATAGAGTAAGGAAGGGTTATAACCCCTGTCGTATTTTTTTTTCGTCATCTGTGCCATTGCGGAGATTTCCCTTTTACTTCCTGTCCCATAGCCAAACTGAAAATTTAAGGAAATTCCTAAGGGCATTTTCTTTTTACTTTCATTTTCAATGATAATGGTAAACAGGACAAATAGAGAGGATGAGTTTCCCTAATGGGGACACAGACCGCAATAAAAAAACCTTAAAGGGGTTCTAATCCCTCTCCATTCTTTTTAAAACCAAAAAAAAAAGGTTTTCCTTTTGGTTATACTTTAACCACTTTAAGACCAGGCCTCTTTTTTAGATGTGTTGTTTACAAGCTAAAAACAATTTTTATTTAGAAACCCCCAAACATTGTATATTTTATTTCTAACATCCTAGAGAATAAAATGGCGGTCGTTGCAATACTTTTGTCACACTGTATTTGCGCTGCTGTCTTACAAGCGCTTATTAAAAAAAAAACTTTTTTTTAATTAAAAATCAAGACAACAGTAAAGTTAGCCCAATTTTTTTGTATATTGTGAAAGATAATGTTACGCCGAGTAAATTCATACCCAACATGTCATGCTTCAAAACTGCGCCCGCTCGTGGAATGGCGACAAACTTTTACCCTTAAACATCTCCATAGGCGACATTTAAAAAAATTCTACCGGTTGCATGTTTTGCGTTACAGAGGAGGTCTAGGGCTAGACTTATTGCTCTCGCTCTACCGATCGTGGTTTAAACATTGTTTTCATATGCGGGCGCTATTCACGTATGCGTTCGCTTCTGCATGCGAGCTTGGCGGGACAGGGCGCATTTAAAAAAAAATTTATTTTACCTTTTTTACCTTTTTATTTTGACACTGTTTAAAAAAAAAAAAGTCACTTTTATTCCTATTACAAGGAATGTAACATCCCTTGTAATAGAAAAAAAGCATGACAGGACCTCTTAAATATGAGATCTGGGGGCCTCAGATCTCATATTTATACTAAAATGCAATAAAAAAAATTAAATAAAAATACTTTTGTCATTTAAAAAAATAAAAAAGCCCTTTAAGAGCTATGGGCGGAAGTGACCTTTTGACGCTGCTTCTGCCCTGCAGTGCCATGGAGATGGGTGGGGGCCATCTACCCTTCACTTGTCTCCATGTCAGCCCAGGGGACAGACGCGACCGCCTCCGGAGGATTTATCCAACAGTCGAGTTGTCCAGTTGCGAGTGGCTACTCCCTGGATCATCTAGAGAGACATTTACTGAAATTCTAAAGTGCCTGAGCTTTATCACCCATACCCTCTATTCCCATAAACAGGAATTCAGGTGTCAGTCTCCGCAATTACTGGGTATCAACCCTGGGATCCAATAGACAAGAACGACGAGCTACAAGGAGGAGGTAATCGGTAAGGCCAGGAAAACATGGCCGCCCCGCAGGGGTTATTGGCGCTACACAACATAATATAGTTTCCCATTCAAGGGGTCTACCACTTCCATAAAGAGACATTACAGTTTTTAATTAGCTAGGGCCACTCTTTCTGCTAGGATCCGTTTATAAGCTGTTTTCACTGTGTAAAATGCCGGGTTTGGAGCTCCTTCGCAATTACTTTACCAGAATCTGTAAAGTAATGGTTCTAAAACAAATTCCACAATCTAGAGGAGATCTACCACTGAACATTATATAATCTGCTGTGTAGTGTTACCTGTTTCCTTTCTGCAGCATGTGGATCAACCAAAACACATCTCTCATTCTCTGCGTGCTTCCTTCCCTCCTTCCTTTTTCCGTCTCGTTTTTGTCCTTCCCACTCCAGCAGTCTTGGCTCATATTCCTGGGTTTTCCTCAAATCCAGTTCTCTTTTCTGATGCTGTGCTCAAAAAAAATAAAAAAAAGTACAATCACATACAGTGTGGTGCGATGGCAAGAGATGGGTCTCCAGAATTATCCTAATGTCTAAAGATCTCACAGTCTCACACTATGGGAAATTAAACTTGCTCAAGATACACTATATTGGCAAAAGTATTAGGACACCTGCCTTTACACACACACATGATTTTTAATGGCATCTCAGTCTTAGTCTGTAGGGTTCAATATTGAGTTGGGCCACCCTTTGCATCTATAACCGCTTCAACTCTTCTGGGAATGCTGTCCACAAGGCTTAGGAGAGTGTCTATGGGAATGTTTGATCATTCTTCCAGAAGCTAATTTGTGAGGTCAGGCACTGATGTTGGACAAGAAGGCCTGGCCCACAGTCTCCGCTCTAATTCATCCCAAAGGTGTTCTATAGGTGTGCAATGTACAGGGATAGGGACAATTGTAGACTCACTCAGGTTGAACTGGATGGACTGGTGTCTTTTATTCAACTTTACTAACTATGTAACTATGTAACTATATATATATATATATATATATATATATATATATATATATATATAGCGTTGAGGTCAGGACTCGTGCAGGCCAGTCAAGTTCCTCTACCCCAAATTCGCTCATCCATGTCTTTATGGACCTTGCTTTGTGCACTTGTCCAAATCATTTGGTGGAGGGGGGCTTTATGGCGTGGGGTTGTTTTCAGGGGTTGGGCTTGCCCCCTTAGTTCCAGTAAAGGGAACTCTTGAGGTTTCAGCATACCAAGACATTATGGACAATTTCATGCTCCCTACTTTGTGGGAACAGTTTGGGGATGGCCCCTTCCTGTTCCAACATGACTGCACACCAGAGCACAAAGCAAGGTCCATAAAGACATGGATGAGTGAGTTTGGGGTGGAGGAACTTGACTGAGAGACCTGACCTCAACCTGATAGAACACCTTTGGTATGAATTCGAGCGTAGACTGCAAGCCAGGCCGCCTTGTCCAACATCAGTGCCTGACTGACTATTCTTCCAGAAGTGAATTTGGGAAAACTTTTCCATAGACACACTCCTTAAGCTTGTGGACAGCCTTCCTAGAAGAGTTGAAGCTGTTATAGGTGCAAAGGTTGGGCCGACTCAAGGTTGAACCCCTATGGACCTTGACTGGGATGCCATTAAAGTTAATGTGCTTGTAAAGGCAGGCCTCCCAATACTTTTGGCAATATAGTGTAAGTTGACCTGTAACATTTCCAAGTTCAGCTGTCATATTATGCTCTGCACATTCTAAACTGTGTCATTCTTAAATGAAACAGTTTTCTCAAAGAAAACAGAGTCTGGTGGGAGGTCACCCACTGGCTTCATCTATTGAGGGGGAAAAAAGGGGGAAATTCCCATTACCAGCACAGATCCTGTTTTTTTTGTAACCCACCTTAGATTCTCTGTACTAAAGCAGGAGTGTTACCGCAGCATTGGAGTTGCATTTTCCACATTATAATAATAATTGTAAATTAATCAGGCAGTTATGTGGGAAACCGAGCATATAAATTTCACCACTTAGGTCCGTAAAACGTACTGTATGTAAAAATGTGCTTTTAAGAAATGCATACAGAAAAAAATGCTTCTAAAAAATGCAAGCAAGTCCTATATTTTTCTATGCACGCTGCCCTTAATGCTTATCGGTCATCTATTTTATAGCCTGTACTGCTTTCTCTGTGTTGGTGGAGTCTGAAGTCTATTAATCTGCCTAGACACCTTCATCCTAAAGCCTGCAATCTGAGACTGTCTTGATGGTTTTTATTTGAAAAAGGGTGTGTGGCCTACATGTTTACTATAGTGACCAGTGGCATCGCTAGGGGGTGGCTTTTGGGGTTATAGCCCCAAGTCTCTGCAGGGGTCACTAAGGGGAGGGGAGGCTCTCTGGGGACCCTGATGTAAGTGGGGGGCTCTCTTGGGACACTGATGCAAGGGGGAGGCTCTCTGGAGACCCTGATGTAAGGGGGGGCTCTCTGGGGACCCTGATGTAAGGGGGGGGGCTCTCTGGGGACCCTGATGTAAGGGGGAGGCTCTCTGGGGACCCTGATGTAAGTGGGGGGGGCTCTCTGGGGACCCTGATGTAAGGGGGAGGCTCTCTGGGGACCCTGATGTAAGTGGGGGGGGCTCTCTGGGGACGCTGATGTAAGTGGGGGGGCTCTCTGGGGAACCTGATGTAAGTGGGGGGCTCTCTGGGACCCTGATGTAAGTGGGGGGCTCTCTGGGGATATATATATATATATATATATATATATATATATATATATATATATATATATATTACTGTATATACATGTGTATGCCCGTCCAAGCATATGACTTTCTTTACTACGTTGCTATGGGCTCTAGCCCCAGGTCTTTTGTAGACCTAGCAACGCCCCTGATAGTGACACTTAGAGGTTGATTTACTAAAAGCCACCAGACTGTGCACTTTGGAAAGTGTCGTTGTAATCTGCAAGTGCAGTTGCTCCAAAGCTTAGTAAATGAGGTAAAGCGTCACTTTGCAAGGAATACCCAATCACATGACGGGGAAATAAGAATGAAAAAAAAAACTGCATTTTTGCTTGCTTATGATTGAATGATGGAAGTCAGCAGAGCTTCTGCCCATTTACTAAGCTCTGGAGCAACTGCTCGAAAGTGCACATTCAATTTGCCTTTAGTAAATCAACCCCTTACTCTTCTCTGCATTATAGCTCCAATCTACGAGAGAAATTTGAAATTAAACATTTAAACCTAAATTAGCACCTGATGTTTAGGGAATGATTATGAATAAATGTAAAGAATGAGTGTAACCACTAATGCCTGTCCCTAGGTACACCCCTCCGCGCTGATTGGATATATTTCTTCTCAATAAGTTGGATAAATAAAATAAATAAATAAATATACCAATATATAAGAATATATAAAAAATATAAATATATAAAATTAGTATAAATATTAAACACCACAGTCGGTAATATGAATAAATGTAAAGGATATAAACAGAATTATACATATGTTTTATAACCATTTTTTTTCAGTGAATATGCAATGTACATATTGACTAAATGGAGTAATTGTATTTATATGATTGTTACTTTGGACTGCTGGAAACCACAGTTGCAATAGATATAAATGAACCCCCCTGTTGTACGATTAGGCTCTAATGCTGTACAAATTGCCTGCAGCAAAACACATGAATTGCACTGCATGAAAATAGTTTTAAATAGAAATTTCAGTTTTTCTCATGTGGTTCATTCACATCTATGCACTGTTTTAGTGTTAAAGCAGTATTACATCCAAAACTAAAAATGTAATGTATTGCAGCTTACCGATCATCAGATGCGATGGCTGCATTCATTTTTTTTTTTTTTTTAAAGTCAGCAGCTACAAATACTGCAGCTGCTGACTTTTAATAATCGACACTTACCTGTCCCAGGGTCCAGCGATGCGGGGAACGAGACCCCCCCTTGTTCCTCGCTCTGTTCGCGGCGCCAGCATTCTTACTGTGGGCACCCGGCTGTGGCTTCACAGCTGGGCACCCCCCACTGCGCATGCGCAAGCGGCGCGGCTCGCCGTGATACGCCGCACAGTCATCTGGGACACGTGACAGGTCCCAGATGACTGAGCGGTGCCGAGGGGAAGTGATGTCAGTGCCCGGGCACTGAAGGAGGCAGACTACGAGGGACCCCCTAGCAACAGGCATTTGGAGGTAAGTTAAAAAAAAAAATTCCATTATTTATTTATTTATTTTTTATGAATTTTCAGCTTTTTTTTTTTTTTTTTTTTTGGTGGAAACACCACTTTAAGCTTTTTCCCTGTTTTTAGCTGGTGATCTGGCCAGTAACACCCCCTCCCCATATTAGAGTGCCCCCACTGGATGAAGGATCACAGGGGGCACTTTTGGACAGCAGCTTTATCATTCTGGGGGGAGTGGAGTGTTAGATGTGCTAGTGGACTTAGATACGCTAACAAACTGGAGCTGAACTCCAGCTCACACTTTATAATTAGTTACAGCAAACTGTTTTTTTCTTTTTGGGATAAAGGTTTTAAAAAAATAAAAGAAATTACTCATTGTAAGCAAATCTTGTCAGTGGTAAATGGTCTATCTACAGGACAGTTTGTTGTGTTGAAAAACAGACGTACTGACCAGATCACCAGGTGAAAACAAAGAAAAGTTTAAAAATGCTAAAAAATATATATATTAAAAAAAAAGCTACCATCTAAGAATTGGTAATCTGCAATATAATTAATGTTTGTTTTTGGAGTTAAATATCATTTTAAGGGAACCTATGTGTTTGCATGACTGTAATGCTTATAACATGCACCTATAGGTGTGAATGGGCCCTTGGTGCATCACAGGTGACATTTCATTGGTGTGAGCATGCTGTACAAAGATCCTGAATGCCTACATCCTCCAGCTTTTTTCGCTGCTCCTTCTGTTGCTCGATCCTTTTCTGGCGTTCGGCCAAGAGCTGTTTTTTGTATTTCTCCTGGTCTTTTAGCTTCTGTAATTGCTGCTGTCTCTGAGGATCTGATCTGTTCTTGTTTTCCTGTTGCAATCGCAAGAATTCACGGCGGAGAGTCGATTCGCCAGGAAGATTAACAATGGAGCTTAAAAAAAAGATAATGGAACTTTTAGTTTGTTTTTTTCTTTTTTTCCCTTTGTATTCTTACAAAGATTTAACCTCCCCAACAAATGAGAACTTTGCAAGCTTAGCAAAACTTGGAAGTTGTTAAATATAGAGCAGAAGATGTCAGAAGACACGCTTATTTTCAACACTCCCAAATGTGGTGAGAAGCAAGTTGTGAAATTAATCTTCCAGCAAACAGCCCGGATTTTAGAATCAAGAGTGACTTTTCTTTATAAGATTGTGACCAGGTGCCCACGTTCTGGTATTCACATGATCACTCTGTATACCAGTCAATGAGTTTTTTTAATGCAAAGTTCATCTGATGTTTGCTAAAGCTATGTATGGCCTTCCCATAAAAGTAGGCAATTGACTGTACCTGCAAAGGGGATGAGATGCAGGACTGGGAAGATTCCAAAGAGACTGTTAGTTTTTTTAGTTGAAGATGAACAAGATGTTAAAGTGGATTGAAATCCTTGACTTAGCGTTTTTTTTATTTTTATATTTTTTTCCAAAATGGCAAATCTTGGGCCAAATGATGGAAAGGGCTAGCAGTAACCCACCCAGTAGATGTTTTCTAGACTTTCATTTTCAATGATGTGCTGATGGACCCAGAAGCCCAAAATAGTTTAAATAATGTTATCAATTCAAAGTAATGCTGGCACACCTGTAAGCATTCATGTACATACACAGGGATCATGCTTACACCCTAAAAGGTTATTTAACCTTTTCCGAAAAAATTATATTGTGTACAAACACTGTACACTCTCTCATCACTCTGGTCCTTGTTGTACTTTCCACCATGTGTGCTGAACGGTCATTGCCCATGTAGTGATCTGGGGGTTTGAAATCCCCACTCTTCTCCTTTTCTCTGCAGCCCTGGAACAGAGCAATTCTGATTGGTCACTGCCAGCACACAGCATCACTCTGATCTGTTCTGGATGCATTGCAGAGAGAAGAGGGAGAAGAGAAGGGATTACATATCCCCAGACTGCTATATGGCTGCATGAGCACTGACCTTTCAGCACCCGTGGACAAGCCCGTCGCGACAGGACAGGCAAAACAAGCAATTGCTTGGGGCCCGAGCTGGCCTGGGGCCCCAGCCGCGCCACCGGCCGCCACTTCCTATAAGTTGAAGGCAGCCTGTAGCGTGAAATGAGATTTGAATTATTGGGCTGAATACACTTTAATTCTTCGGTAAAGCCAATAACTGGATCATGTATCAGATTTAATTGTATCTATCTGATGTAAGCTGTAAGGCTCACTGGACGTTATAAAAATGCTTCTGGTTCCAAAACGCTGATAAATGCAGAAAAGCTGTGTTTTTCAACGTTTTTAAGGTTTTATCAGAGTATGCCCCGTACACATGGTTGGACATTCCGACCACAAAATTAGTCGGATTTTTTCTGATGGATTTTGTCCGAAACTGATGTTGCATACACACAGTCGTTTTGGAACGTGATGACGTTCGTTCGTTACGACGGGACTACGTTCAGGCTAATAGCTTTTGTCTCGTAATTTGATCTGAGCATGCGTGGCACTTTGTCCAATCGGAATTCTCTACAAACAATCGGACAAAGTCTGATCGGATTTTGTTGTCGGAAAATTTGAGATCCTGCTCTCAAATTTGTTCCGGCGGAATTTCCGACAGAAAATGTTCGACAGAGCCCACACACGATCGGATTTTCCGACAATATAATACGATCAGAATTTTTTTTCATCTGATTTTCTGACCGTGTGTACAGGGCATTAGAGTGTTTTTACAGCTGAAAAATTCCTCTTAACCACCTCCCACCTGGCCACTGCACATATACGGCTGGGTGGGCACTACCTCCTTCTGAGTGGACGTTAAGGAACGTCCTTCAGAATAAGATGGATCGCGTGCGTGCCTGCGCAGTGTCGCAATCCCGATGTGCTCATGTCACGTGGACACAGCATATCTCTGATCGGCAGGAGGGCTCTGTGATTGGCCCTTCTGATCACATGATGGCTGTGTCCGATCACAGCGATCATGTGACGTAAATAGAGAGCCGGTTACTAGGTGATCAGCTCTCTTTTCCTCACACGGAAGTTGTCAGTGAGCAGAGACGGCGTATAGCTGCAGCTGGCCGGTGATCAGCGAGTATGAGCTGTTTTTTACAGCTTTTTACACACTGATCACCGGCCCAGTGTCACCACACAATGTCACTACACAACGTCCCCAAAATAGTGTCCCCACACAGTACAAACACCTGTCCCCCACATATGTCCCAGTAAAATCATATGTCCCAATGATTATCTGCGCACATCTGTACGTGATTATCTGCGCACATCTGTACATGATTATCTGCGCACATCTGTACGTGATTATCTGCGCACATCTGTACGTGATTATCTGCGCACATCTGTACATGATCATCTGCGTACATATGTCCATGATCACACAAAACAATTACTATACACTTAACGGGATTGTTTTTACAAAAGACATGTAGCAGAATACATTTTGACAAAATTCACTTTTGCTGATTTCTTTTAAAATGGAAAGTAGAAAATATTGTTTTGTATTCAAATTTTTCGCTCAGTTTTTTATTTTTTGCAAGTTTTTATTTTTTCAGCAAAAAAAAAAAAAAGAGAGGCCTGAATAAATACCACCAAAATAAAGCTCTATTTGTGTGCACAAAATGATAAAAATGTTATTTGGGTACAGTGTTGCATGACCGCACAATTGTCATTGAAAGTGCGAGAGTGCTGAAAGCTGAAAATTGGCCTGGGAAGGAAAGGGGTGAAAGTGTGAGTTTTTTTTCCAGCCTAAAAACGCCCCTGCCAAAAAACGCTGATAAAAGCCTATGTGTGCATGGACACATAAGATAATATGCTGGGGAGTTTACTGGCTGCAGAAAAAAAAAAAAACGCCTGAAGCCATAAACGGCAGCTTTAAAAACATCCAGTGTGCATGAGGCCATAGTGTGCAAGAACACATTGGCTAACATTAAGGGGAGTTGTTGGGCAGACAAAAAAATGAGAGCTCAACAAAGCTCAAAAGCCTGTATGAACCTCTCATTTGGAATGCAGTGTGCATGAGCCCTTAATGAATTGACTAAATCTAGCTACACACTCATACAGGCAGAAAAAGCCCCCCAACAATCTCGTGTTTTTGAGAAGAGCTTTTGAGCAGAAAAGACGCCGAAGTGCCCAAAAACACACGAAAATGCATGAAAAAGCTCAAAAAAGCTTGAAAATGCACATAAAAAGGAAAAATTAGGTGAGGAGGGTTTGTGGGAAAAAAAAACACACATGCTCAAAGATGCTCAATAAAAACGTACAAAAAAGCAAAAGCTTTTTCAAGCTTTTAGGCAGAGAAATAAAAGCTCAAATGCCTGTAAAAACAGTTTTTTTTTTTTGAGCTACAGTGTGCATGAGCCCTAACATATTCTAAACACATTTAAGGCCCGTACACACGATCTGACTTTTTGACAACAAACATGCAAATTAGCTGTTTTAAGGCAACATCCGACATGTGTACGCTCCATCGGACAAACTTTTTCGGTTTTCATCTGACTTTTGTTGGCTGTGCAAACGGACAAAAGTCAGATGGAGCAAAGTCTGATCGTGTGTACAGAAAACCATAGGACTTTTGTACAAACACACATGCTCGGAACCAATGCAAAAGATCAGACAACAATACAGAAGTTGACCAAAGGTGACGGTAAAGAGCAGAAAAAACACGTGATTTGGTGAAAGTTGGCTGAAAAAGTCCTGCCGTGTGTATGCAATACAAGTTCACGGCCGACGCCCTTTGTACTAAAATCCACGGGAAAGTTTGTACAAAGTCCGTTCGTGTGTATGAGGCTTTAGATTCCCCCACCCAGGCAAAGCAGCGTGGACAGAACTATCTTCCCCGTCAGCCATTGTATTTAGAAAGCCGAAGCACCTGCTGATGCCTAAATACCCAAATAGGGACTGGATTCAATAGGATGCAGTCACTGTTCGGCTGACAATTTTTCACCCAGCTCCTTCAATTTTGAATAAACTTTCATCAAGACGTCAACAGGGAAAGCCTCTTTCACACGGGGTGGATCAGTGCTGATCCACCCCATGGATATCCGCTTGCTCAGCGGGGATCGCCGGAGCGATCTCCGCTGAGTAGGAAGATGACAGGTCCGTCTCTGCACACTGCGCAGGAACAGACCTGTCCGAGCGCCGCTCTCCCCTATGGGAGATCGGGTGACGACGGACCGTAGAGTTCGTCATTATCCGATCCGATGACGGATGGAAAATTATTTTTTTCCTCCGTCACACTTTTTCAGATCGGAGCGGGTCGGATGTCAGCGGACATGTCACCGCTGACATCCAACGCTCCATAGACCTCTATGGAGCATCCGTTCAGGTCCGCCTGAAAAACTGACAGGCGGATCTGAATGGATCGGCCGTGTGAAAGAGGCCTAAGATGGTAAAAAAACGACAATGAAGAAACAAGCAGCAAGTGAATCTAGTGTTTGCAAAAGTGTATATTATCAAAACCAGATGTGCTGGAAAAGGGAAAATAAGCGGGTGTTTTAATACTCCCATAACAATTTTTAACTTAAAGCTCCTTTTGGCAATCAACTGTTTGGCTGTAAATAACATACAGAACAGAACATCTGTAACATAGTATAGTATTTGCATGTATAAAACAAAAGAACATTTAAATGGCATATTTGTTAAAAAGCTAAGTTTATGCTTTGATTTTGTAGGTTATGTATTTGTCTTTTTCTTTTCTCAATTACATGTAATTATCTTGCATTCCTAATTGTCAATCCTCACTTCACACTACCCAAGTGCCCCGCACCCTTTCAGATTCCACTGGTTGTCATGGGATTTGTGAATGCAAAAGAACTTGTGCACAAAACAAAATTAAACACAAGGGGCTCCAGACTAAATTGCAATATGACAAAGGCCAAACATATTTATTAAAGCCAATAAGTAACTTGCATGCAAAAGGAACAAACAGGCATATCACATGGTCTGAGGCACCGTGTTATGGTCCCATGGTCATCTCTAAAGGGCCTGTCAAGGCTTATGATGGGACCATCATAACATGGTGCCTGAGACCATGTGATATGCTTATTTGTTCCTTTTTACATGCAAGTTGCTTATTGGCTTTAACCACTTCAGTCGTGGAAGATTTTACCCCCTTAATGACCAGAGCATTTTTTGCGATGCGGCACGCTGTCGCTTTAACTAACAATTGTGCGGTCGTGCGACATTGTACCCAAACAAAATTGATGTCCTTTTTTTCCCACAAATAGAGCTTTCTTTTGGTGGTATTTGATCACCTCTGCGTTTTTTTTTTTTTTTGCGTTATAAACAAAAAAAACTACAATTTTGAAAAAAAGCAAGTTTTTTACTTTTTGTTATAATAAAAATACCCCAAAAATATATAAAAAAAATAATAATTTCTTCCTCAGTTTAGGCCGATATGTATTCTTCTA